>JASJUX010000029.1:0-295132 GCA_033971965.1 Cucurbita ficifolia | reverse complement strand
ATAAAAGAAAACTTCAGTTAAGAATATTCAACAGTTGAAAAACATTGTATACTTAAATTGATTGGTTGAATGACATAAATTATTTTAGTTGAACTGAGCTTTGTAAGTAGTGAGATGTAGTAAACTTTACTGCCTTACTACGATTGAAAATTTTTAAGAATACAACCGCAAAGTATGAAAGTTATGAGGTGATTTAAAAAAGGATCGAACCACAGTTTGGATGAGCATTACGATCATGGTCAAAATTTTAGAGGTATATGGAGAGGGACTACGGTATGAAATTGTCAAGGTACCTTAAATTTAAGATACCTTAATTTAAGATGGTACATGGGTAGGAGATATACGAAGATCATAGAGGTGGGACATTGTCTCTAATCACTTAGAAGTTTTTGTGATAATCTTCCTTATACCCCGACACGAATGCATTACAGGATGTTTAACATAAACAAATTGTTGTAGAAAATTATCGATGAATTTTCTACTAGCAATGTCAACCTAGTTAAAAAGGTATTACCATTAGTTAAAGTTTCAAGAGAGTCCCATACTTAAGTTGGATTTTTAAAGTATCCTAAGTTTTACATTGACATTTAAAGGATATCCCCATGTTTATATGATGCCAACTTTTAGAAGAGAACTTTGTTAAGCCCCTTCTTGGTATTACAAAGGAGTTGGAAAAAAAAACTTGTTATTGATTGTTATGCTATGATTTTTACTGGTTATGATTAAATGTAACTTAACATGAAATTTTTATAGCCCTGATCGTAATATTGAGTATGATACATGAATTGGCTACATGCCTATTGATATGTTATGTTACCAATTATAATTATATGTTATGGGGATGAACTATATGAAGTAGTAGACTTAAAGAACGGCTACATGTTGGTCTTAGAATCTGTAGCCTAGAGGGCATGATAGAGAAACGTCGAGGAAAGGGATAACACACCCTATTAACCCAAGTAGTATTCTCACCAGCATTCGTACCCAAAGTCCCTTATAAAATGCCACCAATAGGATTAAAGGAGCAGGAGACGTTGATTACAAGGCTTATTGGGTAAGGGCTTTATCCGTCATAAGTAAAGTCCCTCTTGAGTTGCGCCAACATTAATGGTCAAGTAAAAGATGACTCGATGTGTCTAGACATCGATCATAGGAAACAGAATATAAGAACCCTAGCTTAAATGAAATTTTGGAGACAAATTAATGGAAGATCCAGTGGCATATAGACTAGTACTACCTAACAGACCTCATCCACGTAAATGGACTATGAACCCTGTCAAATTAACAAGGACTCTAAGTTACAAAGAGAAGCCGAGAAAAATCTTAATCCGCAAGTTGAAAGCCTTCGCAAGAAAGAGATTGTCTTCGGTCAAAATACTGAGACGAAACCAGTATATGAAAGAGGATGTCGTATTGGAACATGAGATAAGATAAGAGAAAGGTACCCCGATTTAGGATATTAGTTTTACACTTTCGAAGAAGAAGTCCTTTAAAAATAAGAAGGCAATGTAATGCAAGAAATTGATTAAAAAATATTGATCTAGTTGGTGAAAGGAAGCAAGTCTTGAAGAAAGTTAGAATGTTGAAATTAAGTGTTGAGTTAAGTATTTAAAGTTGTCCAACCTTAGTGTCAACATGAAATATAGATTTTCAATGAAAAGCGACGGTGCCGACAAACAACAAACCTACTAATAAATTATGTTGCTCATGAATTTTTAGGAGAATGCTCACACATGAATTGCAAGGTACAAAGTTGGTGACCATAAGGTTATGATAATGGGTAAAACCAAGTGTAGATGTAAAATGACTAAAGTGCCCCTATAATAATTATGTACCACTAGCATATGACCAAAGTATCGTCTAAGTGACATGAAATTTTGATGAGGAGCCTTATGTCATGATGTAAAGGAATTACACAAACTACAAGGCCTTCAGAATATGTTGAAGAATTAAACCAAGATTTGGGGTGGTAAATGACAAAAAAAAAAATAATAATAATAAAAAATATAAATAACCTTATCAAAGCTCCCCGATCGTAGAAGACTCAAATACTATAGAAAATTATATGAGGCTCATATATGATATTAAAGGTAAGTATGCAAAGATTTTTAAGGAGATTAGGACAACTTTGGAATGTGAACCAGAGAAAAAGTACGAAACTACCTCTCAGTTAATAAGAAATTAAGGTTCTTATGAATTCCAAGTGACGAGATGCTTATGCAAGATTTATACATGCAAAGAAATATTTATGATTCATGTGGATGAGGGCATATTTGTTAGGAATTTTTCCTGAGTTGTATTCCAAGACTTAACAAAGAACCCTTAGAATAAGGACCCCCATTAAAACACTTTTATATATATATATATAGAAATAAAGATTACGTTTTTTAAAATAATAATGAATAAATAAAATAATAAAAAGAGAGAAACAATCCTTTCCCCACTTCTCTCCATTAATCCATTTTCCCCCCAATTGTCTCTCGTCAACCCACCCTTTACGAAAATGACCGTCCATGCAAAAAGAACAGAAAAAACTACCATCAAAAATGGACATATTTGGTTAGAGGAAAAATGAGAGGGGCCTTTTACCCAGATTCACGGTAGACCGAGAATTTATCTGAAGAGGCCTCGGTGATAAGGTAAATATTAAATCTTCCTGTTCTTTTATTCAAATTTCTTTTTTTCAAAAATTACGGTTAATTATACGTAAATCATTGCAATGGTTTAGGTTTGGGTCAGAAACTAAATGTCAATAATTTATATGAATCCTAGTAAATTAGTAAATTTATATTAGTAGCCAGATTTGGAAATAAGAATCCACTCGCAATTTGGAATAAAAACATGAACAAAATTGAAAGGCAACCGAGTAAATACAGATAAAAAAAAAGAAGATTCAGGAATTAAAAACCACAGAACTAAATATAGGGAGAAAGGTATATACAGAGAGGAGTAAAAGAGAAAGCTAAATACAGAGAGGAATAAAGGGCTTAATAACTTTAAATAATTTTATCTACTTTTTTTTATACCACAGTAACCATGGAAAATAAGATTTTTAATAAAAATAATGATAGATATATAACATTTCAAGACTTTTAACAATGCCGAGATAAATTAGAGATATAATTTTATAAAGTTCAAAGTTGAAACTGATGTCATGGGCTCACATAGGTTGACTTGGATTTCAAGGACGGAATCGAACTTTCATTAAGGATATATTCGTGACAACGACTTAAGCTAACAAGGTAAGTGGCCTTACTATCGGCATGGTTATATTTGATGTTGACACGTGTCTGTGGTTCTGGACGTGTCATATATACTGATATGTGTGAATTATCTGTAATCGGTATGCTTATATTATGTTTATGTGATGTTATAATATGTGAATTGTATGATAATAATTATGTTACGATGTGTTCAAGAATAGGTTTGAGATAGGATACGAGAAGGATGCACAAAACAAAATGTAAACGATAGGAGTAAGATACGTTTCATGAAACGTTAAGGTTAGGTTACATACCGGAGTGCTATGAATAGGAAAAGATTGATGAAAGAATATGGTTAGGATATGGGTAGAAAGGGATAGGTTTGTGATAGACTGATAGAACGATAGCGTTAGGATACGTTCCTATGATGACATGACTAAGGTATGTTCACGTAACGATATATTGTGATATGATATGTTATGTTTTAAATTGTTTCCCGATATGAATGATGAACGATATGTGAAATGATATGAGAAAGGATATGATACGAATGAAAGATGTTAGCAGGGTTATATTCATTAATGATAAAAGTAGAAATATTGGGGACCTCATGCATTATGTTTGTTCATGCATTTGGGGGATACCCCTAATCCATCACGAGGGTACGGACGCGTACATCCAATGGCAGAACAACGATCGTTATGCTTTGCATAGCGCTGCCGTGACGGTTACTAGTTCTAACGGGTCCCGGCATAAGGGGCTCCCAGAGTATGCCCACCGGGTAATGAAAGTGGCCCAGCGGTGTGCGAACTAGCTGGTGAGCCCATACTCGCACGTATGGGCTGTGTGTAGAGTATATGGTACACGTCCAAAGTTTACCTGTTTAGGACAGTACCGTAGGAAAAAACGAAATGAAACGAAACGAAAGATAGGTCCCATCATTTCATTGCATGTGATTGTTGCATTTAACCCCAATAGTGGGGTCAGTTACTTAGTATTTCTTTAAATACTCAAGCCATGTGCTACTACATTTTTTCAGGTTAAGGCAAGACATTCCTGTACGGCTGACGACGGCATCGCAACTTGAGACCATGGCACATGCATAGGATAGTGGTATTTATTTTCTTAGACTTAGGCTAGAATAGGATGTTTTTAACTTAAATGTTTATTTATTTATTTACTCTTTTGTTGTGTCGTTTTTAAAGATAAAGGTTATGTTTTATGGAAGTGGAATTTAAATGAAGTCTTCCGCTTGCAATGTTTATGATATGTATACAGTAGCGACCTTAAATTAAGTATAAAATTTTGGGTCGTTACCGTGACCATTAAACTGTGGAATCTTGGTGAGTGTTTCAAAATGATAGTTGTAAATTTCAGAGACTTGACAAATGTACAAAAAATGATCATTCTTTATTCATAGGGTCCAATGCCTTTGGTAGAAAAAAAATACATGAAACGTAGAAAAGACTAAAAAAAGACACGACTCAACTGACTTCACTAATAAAAAAGAAAAAAATAGCTAACAGAAATTTGCTATCTCAACATGTAAGCATATGAGAAAACGAATTTATGAGTTGAGGAAGGGCGTTGAAGAGTCTCTGATAAATGAAAGACATGTAACTCGTGAAAGGGCTTATTCTTATTATTTGCCCTGCATATATTTATTTTGTGTAATTCTTATAGTTATTACAAATAGGTTTTTTACTCTGAATTATAACATAAATTTTTAAATAAAATAAAAATAAAAATTTTTAAAAAGTTTTATTATTATTATTATTATTTATTTATAATTTTTTAATTTTGGACTTTGGTTTTTAAAAAAATGTATTTTTTTTACTGAAAGAAATAAGTAATACAACATGTATAAAATAGCTTTTAAAAATTTAATTTTTTATTTGAAAATATAATATACGATAAATGAAATAGATAAATATATTTAAATAATGAAAAAAAAAAATATAATAAACAGGGGGTTGCACTAAACTAAAAAGAAAAGAAAAAAAACTTTATTTATTTATAAAATACTCATATTTTCTTTTCCATTTTTAATAATAATTTGAAAACTATATTTTTTAAAAAAAGATTCATTTAAATTTTGAATGAAAAATAGTTTGGATTAAGAGATTTAAATATTTGAATATTTGAATTTATTTTTTCAATATTTAAATCAGATTATAAAACTATTTTTTGAAAATCAGTTTTTATATTTTTTTTAATCATTTAATTGAAATATAGATTAAAAATAAATAAAGAGAGGGGAACACATCAAATTAGCACTCAATCCCTGGTTTTTTCAGTTCCTTCAGTTCTTTTGTGATTGATTCTCGTTTGTAACGCAGTTCGTCTCGTTCCGTTCTTCTGTGATTGATTCCTCATTTGTAGCGCAGTTCGTCTCCCTCTATTCTTCTGTGATTGATTCCTCGTTTGTAGCATAGTTCGTCTGTTGTGCAGGTGATGCTCATTAGTACACGAGCACAATCTAAATGAGGACTGGAAATTTGGAACAATTTTATCAGTTTTTTTTTTCTTTTTCCTTTTAGCTTTTCAATTTATATTCTTTGGTTCCTAGTACAAATAAAAACGAAAAGAGATCTCTATTATATGTGTGATTCTATCGGTACAGCTCTGGTGGTCTTAGTCAAGTCGTCTCATCAGCTGTTTTTTGCCTCGATTAGGCCGGATCAGCACGATATCATCTCTGGGTACTTACGTTTTCTAATTTTGTTTAATAGAGAAATCTTTTTATTTAGTTTTTTAATTTATGCCTTTGTTCCACTACCCATGAAATGATTATTATGTGCTACTTTTCTAATTGGAGTTTTTTTATTTACTTCATTTTCTTTTTCATTTGTAAGTCTGGGCATGGATGAACCCATCAATGTTGTATTGCTAGTAGTGAGAGGATAAACCCATGAATGATTATTATGTGCTATTCTCTCTTGTTTTTCACCTGAAATGATTTTACACAATCTTTGAAGCCAAAGTTAAGGAATGCCTTTTAATTAATTTTCTCATGTTTTTTTTTTTGCCAAATATATCTAGGAATTCAAATATTCAAATTCTACTTCCAATGGTAGCGATGTTCGGCTGAGCTCACCATCAAGACAGACCCCCAAAACTCAGATTACATTGTAGAATCGAGAGTCACCACGTAATTTTGAACCGTGGCGTGAGCAGGATGAAGTTTCAGGTGGTAACACCCATAAATGAAGGGAAAACAAAAAACAAAACGAAAAACAAAAAAAAAAAACAAAAACAAATTAGATCCAACAAGAATAAGCCGCCCATGTAAGACACAAAGGATTGGGAGGAAATTAAAAAGATTAAGCAAGACGATCTCAAGGTCATTCTTATACTTAACAAGTAATGTTAAGGAGGTAAGACCTATGGGAAAAACGATGGGAAGGAAAATTGAGTGAAAGGGCAAAAACGTCATTTTTTTTCAATTATTAAGATCTTCCCAGATTTTTAATTCCTTATCTACCAGGAATTTTAAGATACTCAAGAAGGGGAGTAAAAATGACCAACAAGATGAAAAAATATCCAGAAAAAATTATGGATTTTTTTTAGGAAAAATAATATTAAAATATTCGAAAAGTGGCAAATGACCAAAATACCCATGGAAGTATGCATGATTACGAAAATACTCCCTGATCAGAATCAGAGCATCAACATTGACCATCTAAGAAATATCTCTCGAAACTCAAATCTCATCCGTTGGATCTTCCCCAAATTTGGATAAGATCTAGAAAAGGGACAGATCATCACATCCAACGGCTGGTATTCAAAACTAAAGTCGGTGTAAGCCTCTGATCGTAGTAGATATTTTTGACGAATTATCCAAAAAAAGTTTAATCTTCAAAACCACGAAGATTCTAGAGCTCTCAATATTGCTTTAAGCTCCTCCTATACATTCTGAGGTTGGGGCAACAATATGAAAACAAGAAACGAGCAAGGTTGAGCAACCCATTCGAGAGTTTATGAGCGTTTAGATTTTGTGGGTCTCCTACTCTCGGCTTTTTCTTCCAAATTCGAGAGCAATTCTCCACCATTCCTCCTCAAACTTATTCCTATAGTTTCTAAACAAGATTACCCACAAGTTATATGAAGGAATCGAGAGCTAAAAATGTAGTAGAACAAGATACCCAAGGGATTGAAAATTTGACGTTTCGGGTGAGTTTGCATACCGAGAATGATTTCTCAAAATTATAGACCCACACTCAAAGACGTTCCTCCAAACAAACTCCTATAGCTTGAGGAAAGGGTATGGAAGAGGTTCCATGAAGAAATCGGGCCTTGAAAACCCCTAGAATTGGCTGCCCAATGATGAATCCCCTGTTTTAGCTCCGGCGAGGAAAATGATTTTCGACGAACTTTAGAGGCGAATATCTTAGGCTATGATCCACAAAAAGGTATGAAATCAATCCCAAGCTCTTCCTTGTAACACCATCGTTAAGTTTTATGAAGACATCAAGGGGAGAAACAAAGATGTCGGAGCTGTGGAAGGCCACTTTCAGACAACGGCGCAAAGGATGCGCACGGCTTCTTCCTGTCCAGAGGAAGAAGACGATGATGTGGTCGGTCACGTTGAACTGGCCAAGTAAAGCCTAAAATCCGACCTTCCCTCAGTGTTTTCTAAATTTTAACCCCCTTTCACACAGGTTCTCATGACAAACCTTATGGTTCCATAAACTAGACACAATAAGGAGTCTATGGAAGGAAATATGAAGTAATTTGGATACCAGAAGCGAAAGAACGGAGGTCCCGAATGTCGACGATGAGGTAAAGTAGCCACCTTAGACTTTTCTTAAGAAATACTTGTAGGAAATCACTTGGATTTTCATATGAACCCTAAACCAAGTATGAAACAAGGATATATGAAAGAAAAATCCAAAGATCCCTGAGTTTTAAGGCCCTAAAACCGACCAAATTGCCTGAGATTTAAGGAATGTTAAGATAACCTACCAAATGAGCTCTGATGCCTATAAAATTTTAATGCTGAGCATAATATATCATGTTAAGGTTATGTATTAAATTTGGTGGTCATTGGATAAGGATAAGTAGGTAAACCAAGAAACGGGAAAAATGACCATCCTAAGGAAGACTACCTACGGGTTAAGCCCTAAATGACCTCCCAACATTATGAAATGTTGTATGAATTCTTATCTCAGGATGTTGTATAAGATAATGAAGTTTGGGAGTCATTGGGAAACGTTAGATAGCGAAACCAAGATATGGGGAAAAACGTACATCACGGTCCACATGACTTTACCTCCTAGGATGACTAACTAGGTACCCATGAAATAAGAGATTCCCCCCACCGGTACCCTTGGTTGCTAATATGATTCTAAATGCACAAGGTTACATTGGGCTATTTCTAAGAAGAACCTTTAAGTTCCAAGCTTGACCCAATACGTTATGCATAAACCTAGGATCCCCACAAGAATACAAGGAAACACCTAGGTTAATGCAGATGGTATGCTTAACAAGTTGCTAGGATCCATGGCCGGAGTAACCGGTATCTCCCATCACGAAGTGTACCACGAGATCCCTATTCCTCTTTAGGTGAGATGCCCTGCTATATGTACCATGAGCAAGTGTCATGATGGACTTATTATTTTCCTCACCCTAAATGAGATGCCCTTCAACACGATATGCCAGCAGGATGCCACGTTTATGATAATGTCACCTATGCACTCATGGGAAGAAAACTAAGGGTTACTTTGGAAGAGTTTTTCAGGACGAAAACACGATGTATGACATGACAAACCTCTAAGGATTAGTTCATGAAAACGAAACAAGAAGTCATATCCTTGCTCAAGGTCTCTAAATATGCTCCAAATTACCAACCATGTCCTATAGGGTCTATTTTATATATGACACGAGGATAAGCTCAAGATTTTCAAGTTGGTTGGAGCAAGTTTGGAATATAAGCCAAGATGGAACTTAAGGAAACGCCTAAAGAAAAAAACATGTCAAGATTCAAGACTCTTCTAGAACCCTCTAAAGAACTCCTTAGGAATCTATGACCTTCTAGAACAACGCATGCTAAGATGGGTTCATATGATTACGAATGCATGTTACAAGTTATGCTTCAAGAAAATAAGAACCTTAGAAACTTACAAGATTAAGAGCCAAGAAGATTACCAAACAAGCTCTACAACTACCAAGATAAGAAGAATTCTAGGTACCACACAAAGATGATGGACCAAAGTCCTTAGACATGAAAATTCAAGAATGCTAGGCAATACTCTAAGCATGTCCAATTGTGGCCCATAACTCCCACCATGCGGTGCTTTCTAAGGAGGCCTTTTTTCCTCTTCTAGGTGGGATGCCCTGCACCGTGTTTCCTTTGTAGGATGTCATGTTTGGTCTCATTCCCCTCACATAGATGAGATGTCCTGCGTCATGTTATGGTCTATCATGGGGGAGTAACCTATGGCCACGATGGAGCAAGAAGAGAGTACCCTAACCATGAATCAAGAACCTCCTAGGACCTCCCACGGTACACATGCTTAGAGACTCTATGGGTAGAGTCTTGGAGGGGTTTCGATTTTGTCCTTTGTATTCAAGTCAACCTATATGAACAATGACATTAATTTCAATTTAAATTCTCTAAATTTTAGAGTGGTCCATGTGTTAGATTTCATTTAACATTACCGACTCTATGGTAGAGTTTGGGAGAGTTATATATATAAATTTTATTTTTATTAAATATCTTATTTTCAATTATTACTATTTTAGAGGAGTCATAGTTATTCAAAGAATTTGATGGAGTTTCTTTGGTTTTATTTTTTTAATGTTCACTAAATTTTTCCAATCTTCCATTTTCTTCCATTAAATTCTCTTTTTTCCTTTGCTTCCTTTCTTATTAATTTTTATTAATTTTAATTATGTTCTTTGTTAAATTAAATCTATGTATTCCTTAAATTTACGGTAAAATTTTTCTTTTTTTCTTTTAATTAATTCTTAATCTGTATTTTATTTTCCATCTATATTTTCTTTGATTTGTTTTCATTCTACTTAATGGATTCCCAAATCTTTCCTTTTTTATTTTTTTTACTGTATTTTTCTTTTTTTCTTTCTTTTTTTTTCTATTCTCCATTTTTTTTTTCCTTTTTAGTTTGTTAACAGTAGTGCTCATGTAACAGTATTTTCTTTTTTTTTTTCTTCCTATATTTCTCTTTTTTTTTCTTTTCTATTCTAAGCTTAACAGTATTTTTCTTTCTTTTTCTTCCCATATTTCCTCTTTTTTTTTTTTTTATATTTAGTTAAATCGTTTAATTCTAGTCATAAATATTGATTGATGTTCTTAGTTTTTAATTTAATGGATTGTTAACAAAGGATTGAAATAAGCTAAATAATTACAACAATTTAAGAGATCTAAGATATAATTGGTTGTGATTTCCTAAAAATTAAATTATGATAAAAGAAAAAGAATTATTTAATATATAACTTATGTAATGGATCAGACAAACAAAAAAAAAAAAAAAAATCTGTGGTCGCTGGAGAAGACCCCGAAAATTTCGTTGTTCGCCGGAGTTTTCGTTTCTCACACGACCCACGAACTCCGCCCAACGTCTGGATCATGATATTATCAAAGAGAGAGAAAAGACGCCAGAAATTCTCTGATAATTGGGCGAAGGAGACGAAGTACGACACGCTATCCGGACTTGCGACTCGAACCGAGACCAACCCGCTCCAGTCCAAGCCCTCGGCCCAACAAAACCACCCGCAGCCCAGACGCCTCGGTCCGACCCAGAAAACCCATCAGCCGCGACCCGAGACCAAAAACCAAACCGACCCGAGACCCGCAAGCCCAATCCAATAACCGACGCTGATGGCCCGATCCACTACACGCGCTCAACACAGGCCCGATCCACTACACGCGCTCAGCCCACACCTGCGACCGCGCCCCGAAAACCCGCGCCTTGACCCGAGAATGCCTGCACACGGGTCGCCTACTGATTGTGTCACGTGGCACGTCTACAGCTCGACACCTCCTCGGCTCCAACGGCTTAATCGGCTCCGCTGCGACTTCTCGACTCCAGCGGCTTATTCTGCTTGACAAACCCATTTTTTACCTATTCGGCACCGTTTCGACCCTCCCAGACTCGATTTTGACCTCATTTTAAGGCCGTATTTCAAAAATCTCAAGTTAGAAATTAATTATGTTTGTGAAATACTAACAAGGTGTCAAATGATCCCAATACGAACCAACCACCAACGGAATGGAAGCATATGACATATACGAGGAGCTAGGAGCTTACGTATATATTTTAGGGAGTACTTCGGCTAAGGCCTACCAAATAAGTGGCCCTACCGTCGTAGGTTACGCATTTGTATGATGTGGCGCGTGCCCGTGGATTCGCACGTGTCATTAAATTGTATGTTAGACATTTACGCTTTAATACGTAAGCTTGTGGAATGTGGATGTATGCTGTTTTTGTATTGATGTGATGTGCGATATAGTATGAGGTGACGTGTTGTGGTTATGACGTTTATGTATTTCTAGATAATTTTGGCATGAATCGTACGTCATAATAGGTTGTAATGAAAGCATGAAATGTGTGGTTATCTTCCTAATTTGTATGTAAACAGCATGATATGTATGACATGAAATCACAATAAATGACATGAAATATAACCCCGTTAGGATTATGTATGATACGTAGACTGAAAAATGAGAAACGATATGATATGCACGAAAAATGATAGCGGGGTTATATTTAATAATGTTGAAAACGAAAAAATGTTGGGACCTCATGCATTATGCGTGCTCATGCATTGGGGGATACCCCAATTCCATCACGGGGGTACGGACACGTACATCCATTAGGCAGGTGAAGTATCGTTATGTTTTACATAATGCTGCCGTGACGGTTACTAATTCTAATGGGTGTCCGGGAAAAGTTGAGCTACTAGAGAAGGCTCGCCCGACAAAAAAAGGGGTCCAGTTGTGTGCGAACTATCTGGTGAGCCCATACTCGCACGAATGGGCTGTGTGTAGAGTACATGCTACACATCCAAGCTGCCCAATTAGAATAGTGACGTTGGAAAAATAGACTGATATGACAGGTCCCATCATAGCATTTTGCATGTGCTTGTTGCATAACCCCGATAGGGGGTCACTTACTGAGTATTCTAGAAATACTCAAGCCTCGTGATATACTACATTTGCAGATAAAGGCAAGGCACCCATGTGAGACCAACGACAGCATCGCACATCCCGTGACCGTGACACATGCATATGATAGATTGTTTTCCATTCGTAGTATAGGTTAGTACAGGTTGAATTTCATTTGCATTCGTAGTATAGGTTAGTATAGGTTGAATTTCCGTTTGCATTATTAGTACAGCTTATTATAGGTTGAATTGTAATTGCATTAATAAACCATAGGTTAGTATAGGGTATTTAATTCAAAATTATTTTTCTTTTCTTTCTCTTGTATTCGTCTTTCACGAGGTAATGAATGACAAATTAATATTGCATTTATGATAAGGGTCATTTAATTTAAATTATGCATTTAAGATATAGTAATAACCTTAGATTAAATAGAGAAATTTTAGGGTCGTATGACCTCTAAAAGGCCTTTTGTTTTTATCAGATCTAACGTTTTTGGTGTTTTTTTTCTGTTTTGTTTTTTGGAGGAAGTGATCTTATGATATGGTTGGTTGAGGAGAATAAATGTGGAAGAGATGAGAGGTTAGTGGAAAGGGGCGGGTAAATGTTGTTTTTTTATTATGTAATCTTCCTTTTTTTTTTTTTAACTATTTTTATTTATTTGTTTGTTTATTATTATTATTATTATTATTATTTTGGCTATTACATTACATCCCGCTCGTACCATATAAAATTTTTATATGAGGCAAAGACAAGTAATATTCTAATAGCTTCTAATTCAGCAATAGTTGCAAAAAAAAACTATACGTTCCTCTTCGACAATAACCTGAAGTTAAAAGTCTAGCTTTATTTTTAATAATATTTCTATTTTATCTCTAAAGACCCACCTAATTTCAATAACTGACACATTAGAAAGTTTATCGACTAATTCCCAAACTTTGTTTCTTTTGAAATTGATTTAACTCGATAGTTAAAAATCTTAAATTTATCATTTTTGGCATCCTTAAGACTTTTTCGTTCAATTTGAGAAACAAAAGCATGATTATTAAACAAATTAATAGAGAAACGAGTTTTCACATCTTGTTCAAGATCACCTTGAATTAAGTCCTTGGGATGAGATTGGACATACTTCCATTCATTAGGCATTGATGAACAATATTCTTCCCTAATTTGATTAAAGCTCACCTCTGGTTTGCTTTAATCAATTTCCTTGCCTTTGTCACTAACAAATAAGTCTCTAAAATTTCTTTCTAAATCATCACCACAAATAGACTCATTCCAAATACTTTTACAAGATTCGTTAAATACAACATGCATAGATTTCTCAATAACTAAAGTTCTCTTATTAAAAGCTCTATACCCTTAACTACTAGATGAATAACCAAAAAAAAATACCAACATTCGTATTAGTATAACGACCCAAAATTTTCACTTACCTAGAGTCTCTACTGTTACCATCATCTATACTCGTATGCGTAATTAAATATTTAAAAACTTCATCATAAAACATAAACTTCATCTGAAAACACTGCTATGGACTTACGTGTTCAAAAACATCTTTGAACGACATAAAAAAAACTAAATAAAATAAATAGCTTTAAAATTAAGAAGACCCTACTTTATTCTAAGATTATATCTTTCTTACCCGACAGCCCCACGCGAGAAACGCTAAATTTTTCCTTCACTTGCTTTCCTCCTCCATCGCCGGCTTTACTACTAGATGAATAACCAAGAAAAAATTCCAACTTCTGTTTTAGTTTAACGACCCTAAATTTCAACTTACTGTTATCATCATAAAACAAAATGTCATGGACTTATGTATTCGAAAACATGTTTAAACCATACAACAAAAACTAAATAAAATAAATAGCTTTAAAATAAAAAAAACAAAAAACTATTAAAGCAATAATCTTTTCTTCTTCTCCCTCGTTTTCCCCTCTGTATCATACTATTTTTCTATGTAGGTGGATTCTGTGAGGTGCGGCGGCGGAAGGTCGTTGGCGTGTTCATGGCGTCGGGGGAAACGTGTAGGGTGAGGGTGCGAGAATTCCGGTGAGTCATCGAAATTCTCGCCCCCATTTTCCAACGACTTTTTTTTTATCCTTATATTTAGAATCAAAATTTCTAAGTTTTTCTTTATTTTTTTTAGAACAAAAAATCTGAAGAAAAAAAAACTTTAAAATACCCCATATTTGAAATTTTGTTATGGCACCATTGACAAGAAGTTTTATCTAAGGAAGGTCTCATTAAAACTCAATTTAAACACTATGAATGGCTTCCACCTAAAAGTACTTGCTTAAATCATATTTATTCAACATTGATCTGACAAATTGTTGTAAAAATATGATTTTTCCTTTCAACCACAGCTTTTTGTTGAGGTGTTTTAGAGAGAAGTTAGGAGAAAAACCATTTTCTTTCACCAAAATTTTCAAACTCTATTTGCAAAATTCTGTAATTTATTAATTAAAAAAACATGATCCTCCTCCTCATTTTAGTAATTAAAAAACCTTTTTCATTTCTAATTCT
Source organism: Cucurbita ficifolia (assembly GCA_033971965.1). Classification (NCBI taxonomy): domain Eukaryota; kingdom Viridiplantae; phylum Streptophyta; class Magnoliopsida; order Cucurbitales; family Cucurbitaceae; genus Cucurbita; species Cucurbita ficifolia. Next base: position 280,279 of record JASJUX010000029.1, on the reverse strand, counting down.
TGTGGCAAAACTAACAAATCTCTTCACACTGTCATCCTTGTTTAGTCAAAATCCAAGTAAATCTAAAAAAGTCATCCATAGTTTCCTAAAGCTACCAATTTTAGAAGGACCAAATAAGTTAACTTGTAATAGTTGAAGATGTCAAGTTGTAGAAAAAAATGACATTTAACCGGTAGAGATGAATTACCTTTACTTAGATTTATTTGGGAGAGATGAATGACCTTTATTCAGATTTATCTAAGAGAGATGAATGACCTTTAAGCAAATTTACCAAATGTTTAAGCAGATTTAAGAGGGAGAGATGCAACAGTTGTTACAGTAAGTATATCTTAAATTTTTCTTTTCTTTTTATCCTAATTTTGTTGGTAGGAAATGATAAATTATATACGAGATCATCCTTAATTTCATAATTTCATTTTTAGGAAATCACAATAAGTTTTAAATATATATATATATGAGATTTTCCTTAATTTCGTGAAATAATATCGACATTTTTTTTTAAAGTTTTATTGCCAAGCTCAATTTAGAAACAATGAAAAACATGAAATTCGATATTTACTAAGACAATTAAGTGAATATTCAAAATAGGTAATGTCTCGAAACAATCAAATTTGGAGCTAGATAGAACTTGGGCTAAGGCCAATGAAGTAAGTGCCCTTACTATCGGCTCGATCGGAAGACTTACTTTATGTATGACGACACGTGCCTAGTGGTTGTCATTTATGCTTTTATATATTGTGATGTGTTGGCTAAATTATAATAATGATGTATGATATTATGATGACATTATATAATGATGATGTATGATAGTATGATGACGATATATGATGATAATATGATGATGATGACATAATGATGATGATGTATGATAGTATGGTGACGTTATATGATGATGTGATGACGATGACATGATCATGATGTATGATATTATGATGACGATGACATAACGATGATGATGTATGATATTATGATGATGTTATTTGATGATGATATGATGACAATGACATAATGATGATGATGTATGATATTATGATGTTATATATTGATTAAAAGATGATGATGTATGTTATTATGACGACGTACATGATGATGACGACATAATGATGATGATGTATGTTAATATGATGACGTAAGATTGTATTATGATAGATGGTTTAGCATGACATTATTCTATATCAAGATGATGTGCATGTATTGAATGACATGATGCATTTTGATGATGATTTATTTTCCCAAAGACACAACCCTAATTGAAGTTAATAATGATGAGCGTATGAAGACCAACACCTACATGTTGCTTAGAGTAATATATGAACGGTGTATAGGGTTGTGTCACGAAGATGATTTAAAGATGAAAACTTTAGGGACTTCATGCATTTTGTGTGTACATATACATCAGAATACTTTTCCATTTATGATGATGAGTACAGACGTGTACTGTAACGGATCAAAAAAAAAAAAAAAAACCGCGAGTCGTCGGCAGGACCGAAAACTCCGGCGAACGCCAGAGTTTTCGTTCGCACACGACCCACAAAGGGCGGGCGAAGTCGGGATCGCGGAGGAAAACACGAACCCGACCTTCAGCCACCCCGAGAGCACTTGCAAGGAAGGAAAAAGGAAAAGGAAAAAGGGAAAAACGAAGGAAGAGGAAAAAGCCGACGGAACTCCGGCGAGGCCCAAACCTTACGAAATCGACGTCAAACTTCAATTTCACGTAACGAAAGTAATCCCAGAGCCTTTTACATACACCGGGGATAGATTTAGGCGAGTCCTACACGTTGTACACCGCCGGCAAGGAAGATAGAGCGTTGGATCCCCAAACCCTCTCAGATCCGGGAGTGTTAGGCCGTTACGTTCCAAACCAATCCCAAAAACGAGATTAGGGGAAGAAGGAGACTCGGAAACGGAGAAAAGGGAGGGAAAAAGGACGGCGAAGCGACGTCACGGAGGGAGAAAACAGTCGCCAGAAATCGGCGAGGAAGCCGGGCGAAGAAGACGAAGTCCGACCCGAACGTCGGACCCCGCCACCCGAACCGAACCCAACCCACGCTGACCCAATTCGGTCGACGAAACCTCCCGCAGCCCAAAACGATTCGGCCCAACCCAGAAAAAAAAAACCAGTTAAGGCCCAGCCCACCTACACAGTCTCCAGCTCGGGCCGACCCGTCGCTCGCGGCCAACCCAGACCCGCGCGCTCGACCCGAAAACCCGCACCTCGACCCAGACCGTTGTACGTCTCGCTCTCTGGTTGTGCCACGTGTCACCTCGGCAGCGCGACACCCCTCGGCTCGACGGCGGCTTCTCGGCTCGACGGCGGCTTATCCGGCTCGGGAAACCTGTTTCTAACCCGTTTGTCACTGTTTCGACCTACCCGGACGTGATTTCGGCCCCGTTTAAGGTAAATTAGACCATTTTAAGGACGTATGTCACAATTTCAAGTTGGATATTTATGATAATTGTGAAATACTAACGAAGGTGTCGAATGATCCAATAGGAACCAACTACCCACGGAAGCGTAGGACGTTTTACGAGGAGCTAGGAGCTTACGTTATATTTTAGGGAGTACTTCGGCTAAGGCCTACCAAGTAAGTGGCTCACCCCGTCGTAGAATTACGCGTTGTTATTGTGTGATGACACGTGCCCGTGGTTTCGCACGTGTCATTAAATAGTGCATCGAATTGTGTGTTTAAATACGTACCTATGTGAACGTAATTGTATGCTATGTATGCTATGTACGTTTTGTAATCTGATACGATATGTAATGCATGTGACGTTAAGTGGTTCTTGAATGGTTGTGACATGATTGTGTGGAATGTTGAATATTAATTGCATGAATTGTATGACATGTAATAAGGTAGATACATGAGAACAAAACCCCAATAGAGTTATGTATGGTACGTAAATAGGGAACGAGGTTGACATGTTTGCATGGAACGAAACTGAGGGGTTATGTTCACTAATGATAATATAGTATTAATGGGGACCTCATGCATTGTGTGTGTTCATGCATCTGGGGGATACCCCCATTCCATCACGAGGGTACGGACGCATACACCCAATGGCAGGGCAACGATCGTTATGCCTCGCATAACGCTGCCGTGATGGTTACTAGTTCTAACGGGTCCCGGCATAAGGGGCTCCCAGAGTATGCCCACCGGGTAATGAAAGTGGCTCAGCAGTGTGCGAACTAGCTGGTGAGCCCATACTCGCACGTATGGGCTGTGTGTAGAGTATATGGTACACGTCCAGAGTTACCTGTTAGGACAGCACCGTAGGAAAAACGAAACGAAACGAAAGATAGATCCCATCATTTCATTGCTTGTGATTGTTGCATAAACCTGATAGGGGGGTCACTTACTGAGTATTCTAGAAATACTCAAGCCTCGTGCTACATTTTTTTTCTTCCAGATAAGGGTAAGGCACCCATGTGAGATCGTCGGCGGCATCTTTCACCCCGGGACCGTGGCACATGCATAGGGCAGTCATCTTTCTTTTTGTCCCTTCATAGTATAGGTTAGTATAAGTTGAATTCGTTTTGGGTGATTAGTTTAGGCTAGTATAGGTTGAATTGTATTTGCATAATAAACCTTAGGGTAGGATAAGAGATTTATGTTGGTTTTGTTATTTTTCCTTTCTTTCCCTTGTATTTTTCTTTCACGAGGTAATAAAAGGCGAGTGTAAGCCGCATTAATGATACAGGGCCCATTTAATGTTTATTTCGCGTTTCAAAGTGTATTAATGACCCTAGACAAAATAGGTAAAATATTAGGGTCGTTACAGCTACCCTATGCATGTGTCATGGTCTCGAATTTTGATGCCCTCATCAGCCGTATAGGGATACCTTGCCTTTATCTGAAATAGAAGTAGCACACAACTTGAGTATTTTAAGAAATACTGAGTAATTGACCCCACTATTGGGGTTAGGGAATGCAAACACGTGCAATTCATGATCTAAGAACCTATCATTTAAAAACCACCATAGGGGTGGCCTCCGATCTATACAAAATTGAATGTGTAGTACTTCCCTACACATAACTCACACGTGCGAGCGTAGATCTACAGGCAGTTTGCACCCCCTAGACCTATCATAGTCAAGCTAGTTGTCCGTAGCGACGTTTGGAGGTCAACAGACCCCTGAGTGTCATGTGAGACATGATGATCATCATCATCATAGCGTACATGTAACGACCCTAATATTTTACCTATTTTGTCTAGGGTCATTAATACACTTTGAAACGCGGAATAAACATTAAATGGGCCCTGTATCATTAATGCGGCTTACACTCGCCTTTTATTACCTCGTGAAAGAAAAATACAAGGGAAAGAAAGGAAAAATAACAAAACCAACATAAATCTCTTATCCTACCCTAAGGTTTATTATGCAAATACAATTCAACCTATACTAGCCTAAACTAATCACCCAAAACGAATTCAACTTATACTAACCTATACTATGAAGGGACAAAAAGAAAGATGACTGCCCTATGCATGTGCCACGGTCCCGGGGTGAAAGATGCCGCCGACGATCTCACATGGGTGCCTTACCCTTATCTGGAAGAAAAAAAATGTAGCACGAGGCTTGAGTATTTCTAGAATACTCAGTAAGTGACCCCCCTATCAGGTTTATGCAACAATCACAAGCAATGAAATGATGGGATCTATCTTTCGTTTCGTTTCGTTTTTCCTACGGTGCTGTCCTAACAGGTAACTCTGGACGTGTACCATATACTCTACACACAGCCCATACGTGCGAGTATGGGCTCACCAGCTAGTTCGCACACTGCTGAGCCACTTTCATTACCCGGTGGGCATACTCTGGGAGCCCCTTATGCCGGGACCCGTTAGAACTAGTAACCATCACGGCAGCGTTATGCGAGGCATAACGATCGTTGCCCTGCCATTGGGTGTACGCGTCCGTACCCTCGTGATGGAATGGGGGTATCCCCCCAGATGCATGAACACACACAATGCATGAGGTCCCCATTAATACTATATTGTCATTAGTGAACATAACCCCTCAGTTTCGTTCCATGCAAACATGTCAACCTCGTTCCCTATTTACGTACCATACATAACTCTATTGGGGTTTGTTCTCATGTATCTACCTTATTACATGTCATACAATTCATGCAATTAATATTCAACATTCCACACAATCATGTCACAACCATTCAAGAACCAGTTAACGTCACATGCATTACATATCGTATCAGATTACAAAGCGTACATAGCATACATAGCATACAATTACGTTCACATAGGTACGTATTTAAACACACAATTCGATGCACTATTTAATGACACGTGCGAAACCACGGGCACGTGTCATCACACAATAACAACGCGTAATCCTACGACGGGGTGAGCCACTTACTTGGTAGGCCTTAGCCGAAGTACTCCCTAAAATATAACGTAAGCTCCTAGCTCCTCGTAAAACGTCCTACGCTTCCGTGGGTAGTTGGTTCCTATTGGATCATTCGACACCTTCGTTAGTATTTCACAATTATCATAAATATCCAACTTGAAATTGTGACATACGTCCTTAAAATGGTCTAATTTACCTTAAACGGGGCCGAAATCACGTCCGGGAGGGTCGGAACAGTGACAAACGGGTCAGAAACAGGTTTCCCGAGCCGGATAAGCCGCCGTCGAGCCGAGGGGTGTCGCGCTGCCGAGGTGACACGTGGCACAACCAGAGAGCGACACGTACAAAGGTCTGGGTTGAGGCGCGGGTTTTCGGGTCGAGCGCGCGGGTCTGGGTTGGCCGCGAGCGACGGGTCGGCCCAAGCTGGAGACTGTGTAGGTGGGCTGGTCCTTAACTGGTTTTTTTTTCTGGGCTGGCCGAATCGTTTTGGGCTGCGGGAGGTTTCATCGACCGAATTGGGTCAGCGTGGGTTGGGTTCGGTTCGGGTCGCGGGGTCCGACGTTCGGGTCGGACTTCGTCTTCTTCACCCGGCTTCCTCGCCGATTTCCGGTGACTGTTTTCTCCCTCCGTGACGTCGCTTCACCGTCCTTTTTCCCTCCCTTTTCTCCGTTTCCGAGTCTCCTTCTTCCCGTAATCTCGTTTTTGGGATTTGTTTGGAACGTAACGGCCTAACACTCCCGGATCTGAGAGGGTTTGGGGATCCGACGCTCTATCTTCCTTGTCGGCGGTGTACAACGTGTAGGACTTGCCTAAATCTATCCCCGGTGTATGTAAAAGGCTCTGGGATTACTTTCGTTACGTGAAATTGAAGTTTGACGTCGATTTCGTAAGGTTTGGGCCTCTCCGGAGTTTTTCGTCGGCTTTTTCTTCTTCTTCCTTCGTTTTTCCCTTTTTTCCTTTTCCTTTTTCCTTCCTTGCAGGTGCTCTCGGGGTGGCTGAAGGTCGGGTTCGTGTTTTCCTCCGCGATCCCGACTTCGCCCGCCCTTTGTGGGTCGTGTGTGAACGAAAACTCCGGCGTTCGCCGGAGTTTTCGGTCCTGCCGCCGACGACTCGCGGTTTTTTTTTTTTGATCCGTTACAGTAGCTATACTTACTTTATTAGATTTACGTTAGAATATGGTGTTTTTAATTTTAATGTTTATTTATTTTATATAGTATTTTGTTGTGTCATTTAAAAGATGTTTTCGAACACGTAAGTCCATGGCAGTATTTTAAGATGAAGTTTTAAATGCTTAATTTCGCATATGAGTATAGGTGATGATGACCGTAACGACTCTAGGTAATTGGAAATCTCTAAGGTCGTTACATGAAAGGGGACATAGTTTGTTTAATGACGAGCATCACAAATTTTATCTTTTTTAAAATTTGAATTTAGGGAGATCTCTAACTAATGAATTTTTGAAATATTTAAAATCAATACTTCTATGCCATAACCAAGAATTATCAGTATCATGCAAAACTTAAAAGCTTAAAGCTTAAAGACATTTATAATTTGTAGAACAATCATTTAAATTAATAGTTACATTATCATTTTTTTATTTTCAATAAATAAAACTTTTATATCACTCGAATTTTCAATTATGCAACTATTTTTATCAAACACAAATCTAAACCCTTGTCACATAATTGACTATACTAATTAAATCAAGCTTTACACCATCAACTAAAAATACATTTTCAATAAGAGTATAAGAATTATTAACTATAGTACCCTTACCAATTATTCTACTTTTCTTATTATTACCAAAATTTACCAAGTCATCATCCTTCTTGAAAAGATTGACAAACTTGAATTGGTTTCACGTCATGTGTCTCGAACAACCATTGTCTAAGTACCATTTATTTTTCTTGAAAACTTTCGGACATACAAACAAGAATATTCAAAATTGTCTTTTGCTACTCATACTTGTTTAGGTCCTAGAAGGTTAGTCTTTCTACACATTTAGGATTATATTTTATTTTGTATCTACATTAAAGATATTTCATATAGATAAGTGACAATAATGATTTTTATGACCATACTTACCACATAAGAAACAAACAACATTTTTGCAAGAATTTATCTCTTATAACAAATTTATGTACTTTATTTTTATTGAAAAAATTATTTCTTGAAATATTGTGCAACTTTATATTTTGAGAAAAAATTCTTCTAGAAAGATTATGAGCATATTTCATTTTGAAACATTTAGGTCTAATATAACTAAATACCACAATAATAACATATAAGCAAAAATCCAAGTTTATCATGCTTAGACAAAATTTTAGGTATTTGTCATGCTTAGACATATCTTTAGGTATGTTAGGCTTAGACAAAACAGAAAGATACTTTAACAAATGTAATAGCTCAAATAATAATAATAATAATAATAATAATAATAATAATAATAATAATAATAATAATAATAATAATAATAATAATAATAAATAAACAAATAAGTAAATAAGTAAACAAATAAAAATAAAAACACTAACCTCTCATTCCCACAATATCACATATTATGAAAAGAAACAGAAAAAAATATCTCTGATCCTGCACAAAAAAACAAAACAACAAATATCACAGATCCTGCAAAAAGAAACAGAAAAACAAAAATGGTCTTCACCATAGAAGCAGATTTACGTGAAGAGAGTTGTGGTCGTTAAGGTACATATTAAATCATTCCTTTTCGTTTATTCTAATTTCATTTTTAGGAAATCACAACCAATTATTTCTTAAATCTTCTTTTTGCAATGATTTAGGTCTATAATTTTATATGAATTCCTGTAGATGAAGTCATATTTGAAAAGAAGAATTTATCTGTCAATTTAAATGTTAACAAGGAAAGATTTGGAAAGAAGAATTTACCTGTCAATTTAAATGTTAACAAAATTAAAGGAAGGAAAAAAAAAAGGAAAATAGAGATAAGAGAAAGGAAATATTTGGAAAGAAGAATTAATTAGAATACATAAAGAGAAGAAAAATAGAAAGAGAAGACTAAGAGAGACCAGAATATGGTTAACAAAATCAAAAGAAGAAAAAAAAATAGAGAGAAGGTCAAATACCGTAAACAAAATCAAAAGGAAAGAAAAAAAAGAGGGAATATAAAAGAAAAATAAATAAATAAAGAGAGCAGTAAAGAAAGAAAAATGAATTAGAAGACTAAAATACAAAATTAAAAAATATATATATATATATATAAAAAGACAAAAATAAAAGAGAAGAATGGGAGTAAAAATTGATTGGAATTGACCAATAATATGATTAGGTAAGAATCAATTAAAAATTGGCCAAGAATATCTCTCAACAAAAATCAAGAGATAGAGTACATAAAGAATATCATAAGACAAGAAAGTAGTCCTTCAAAATAAAAAATAGAAAATGAAATCTTAATATAAATAGAATATATATATTTAGATGTATATTATAACGTTCCAAGACTTTATCCCGATAAAATCTTTAATGCTCGCATGAAGTCTAGCACATGAACCATTATAAGAGTTAGAGAATTGAACGTGAAATTGATGCCATGGATTCATATAGGTTGACATACAAAGGACAAAATCGAACTTTCATTAAGGATAAATTGGTGACACCAGTATAAGCTAATCAGAGAAGTGGCCTTACTATAGGATAGGCTAAGAAGTGTGTGAGTTATGACCATGTATGAGTTGTATCGTATGATGTCGTATGAGTATATGAGGATGTATGAGTATATGATGATGTATGAGTTATGATGATGTATGAGTTATGATGCTTGATGATGTGCGTAGTATATATATTTCGATGAATGACGTACTTGATATGCTTGATGCACTTTATGACAATATGATGAGTATGATGATTGCGTGACGTTTACCTTAATATGATGATGTTTTCCATATTGAGCATGCTATATGATGATGAGTGTCATATTGCATCATGTCGTTAGATCGACATAGGACACAACCCTAAGAGCATGAAAACAATATTAATACAAATATCCACGAATATGTGTTACCTAGAGTAACAAAGAGATGAGACTAGAGGGTTGTGTCAGAAGAGACATTATGATGGATTTAGAGGGACCTCATGCATATTGTATGTTCATAAGCATAGGGCTACTTCCCCTAGAGATGATGAGTGCGGACGCGCACAGTATGATGATGAGTGCGAATGCGCACAGATGAGGGTGTTCATGAGGCGCATGACACTATGGGGTTCCGCTGACCTCAGGACGTCGCTACAGATTAGCTTGACCAGAGGGTCCAAGGGGTGTGCGAGCGCCCTGGGGATTCACACTCACACATGTGAATCGTGTGTAGGGAAGTACTACACATCCAATTTGTCCGAGACTAGAGGCCACCCCTATGATGATTAGAGATAGGTCCCTAAATCATGATTGCATGTGTTTGCATTTGCATGGCCCCCTATAGTGGGGCCACTTACTGAGTATTCTTCGAAATACTCAGGCCGTGTGCCACATCATTTTTCAGGTAAAGGCAAGGCGCACTTGTATAGAGGATGACGACATCGCGAGTAGAGACTGTGACACGTGCATAGGGTCGATTCATATTTAAATTTCTAGCTCTAGGTTAGAATAGTTTGTTATGTATTTCATTGTTTTAAATTATTTTGTATTACTTTTATTTTCTCTAAATTTAAGTATTTCGTATTTAAACATTTAAGACTATGGCTGTGTTTTACAGGAAAAAAGTGGTTTCAAGTGTTTTTCGAAGTTTCACTATGAATGATGTTCATGTAAGAGTTATATTTCCGCATTATAGATGAGCATGAGACATTAGTTGTAATAGCCCAAATAAATAAATAAATAGTTATATATATGGAGAGAAATAAAGATTACGTTTTTTAAAATAATAATAAATAAATAAAATAAAATAAAATAAATAAAAGGAGAGAAACCACCCTTCCTTCTCTCCATTAACCTCTCATCCCTTTTCCCCAATTATCTCTCCTCAACCCACCCTTTATGAAAATGACCGTACATGCAAAAGAAACAAAAAAAACTACCAATAAAAAATGACAGATTTGGTTAGAGGAAAAATGAAAATGGCCTTTACCAGATTCACGGTAGACCGAGATTTATGTGAAAGAGATCTCATAAGGTATATATTAAATTTTCCTTTTCTTTTATTCAAATTTCTTTTTTTAGAAATCACTGTTAATTATACGTAAATCATTGCAATGGTTTAGGTTTGGATCCGAAACTAAATGTCAATAATTTATATGAATACTAGTAAATCAGATTAGTAAATTTATATTAGTAGCCACATTTGGAAATAAGAATCCACTAGAAATTTGGAATAGACGTGAACAAAATTAAAAGGGAACGAGTAAATACAGATAAAAAAAGAAGGGAAGATTCATGAATTAAAAACCACAAACTAAATATAGAGAGAAAGGTAAATACAGAGACTAGTAAGAAAGGTAAATACAGAGAGGAGTAAAGGGCATAATAACTTTAAATAATTTTATCTACTTTTTTTTATACCAAGGTAACTATGGAAAATAAGATTTTTAATAAAAATATAATTATAGATATATAACATTTCAAGACTTTTAACAATGACCCAGGTAAATTAGAGAAATAATTTTATAGAGTTCAAAGTTGAAAGTTATGTCATGGGCTCACATGGGTGGACTTGGATTTCAAAGGACGGAATCGAACTTTCATTAAGGATATATTCGTGACAACGACTTAAGCTAATCAGGTAAGTGGCCTTACTATCGACATGATTATATTTGATGTTGACACGTGTCTGTGGTTCTGCACATGTCATATATATTGATATGTGTGAATTGTTTGAGGATCGATATGCTTCCTATATGTTATGTATATGTTATAATATGTGAATTGTATGATAATAATTACGGTACGATGTGTTCAATGATATGTTTGAGATAGGATACGAGAAGGATGCACAAAACGAAATGTAACGATAGGAGTAAGATACGTTCATGAAACGTTAAGGTTAGGTTACATACCGAAGTGCTATGAATATGAGAGATTGATGAAAAAATACGGTTAGGTTATGGGTAGAAAGGGATAGGTTTGTGATAGATTGATAGAACGATAGCGTTAGGATACATTCCTGTGATGATATGACTAAGGTACGTTCATGTAACGATATGATTGTGATAGGTATAAGCACGTTAAGACTATGAGAAGTTAGGGAACGATATGACCACGAAGTGTTTACGATATGACATGTTTATGGTATGATATATTGTTATGTGATATGTTGTGTTTAGATTGTTTTGCGTGACCATTGAGGTAATGGTTGTATGAATTTCACAATATGAAATTATATGTTAAAAGCATCGAGCGTTATGTTATGTTTTCTAAATTGTATGTATACAGCATGTTATGAATGACATTATATCACGATAAATGAAATGAAATATAACTCCGTTAGAATTATACATGATATGAGAACTAAAATATGAGAAAAGATATGATATGAATGTAAAACAATAGCAGAGTTATATTTAATAATGTCGAAAATAGAAAAATATTGGGATCTCATGAATTATGTGTGCTCATGCATTTGGAGGCCCCTATTCCATCACGAGGGTACGGACACGTACATCCAATGACAGGACAATGATCGTTATGTTTTACATAGCGCTGCCGTGACGGTTACTAGTTCTAACGGGTGTCATGCCTAAGGAGCGTCCCAGTGTATGCTCGCCCGACTAGTAAAGTGGCCCAGTGGTGTATCAACTGACTGGTGAGCCCATACCCGCACGTATGGGCTGTGTGTAGAGTATATGGTACACGTCCAAATTACTCATTAGGACAGCACCGTAGGAAGATAGATTGAAAGATAGGTCCCATCATCTCATTTGCATGTGATTGTTGCATAACCACGATAGGGGTTACTTACTGAGTATTTCTTAAAATACTCAAGCCATGTGCTACTACATTTTTCAGGTTAAGGCAAGGCATTCCTGTATTGCTGACGACAGCATCGCAACTCGAGACCATGGCACATGCATAGGGTAGTCGTATTTATTTTCTTAGACTTAGGCTAGAATATGATGTTATTAATTTAATATTTATTTATTTTATTTATCCTTTTGTTGTGTTGTTTTTTAAAAGGTGTTTTCGAAATACGTAAGTCCATGGTTGTGTTTTAAGATAAAGGTTATGTTTTATGGAATTTAAATGAAGTCTTCCGCATTCAATGTTTATGATATATATATATAGTAGCGACCTTAAATTAAGTAGAAAATTTCGGGTCGTTATAAAAGAAGTACTACACATCTAATTCTGCCCAGACGGGAAGTAAAGCCCAAGACCATGTTATGAGGTTTTATGAAATGACAAGTCCCAAAAAATGATTACATGTGATTGCATTCCTTGACCTTCGACAGTGGGGTTACTTGCTGAGTATTTCTTAAAATATTTAACCCACGTGTTACTCCTATTTTTTTTAGGTAATGGTAAGGCAGCTCTTCACATATGGCAACGTTGCGGTGACAGCCAGGAGGCTGAAGTTAGGGTAGATGCATTGATGTTGTTTGTACCTCTTATGTTAGATCATGACATTATTTTATTCTTTTCTTGTTTTATTTAAAATTTCACGTTATTAATTTATTGCTTTATTGTTTTAAAGATTTTGTTACAAACATTTATGTCCATTACATCATTTATGAGGTATTTTAATTAAATGTTTCGGCACATAACAGTCATGTCATGCATGTAATAACAACTCTATTATAATAGAAAAATTGGGTCGTTACCGTTAGTAATAGAGCTCTGGACTTATAGATTCTGTAGACTAGCCTATGATGTAGGTTCAATATTTTCTCATGGCCCTATAGTAGACGCTCCATCACCGTTAGATATGCCTTACAAAAGATCATAATGATAATATTGAATGTTGCCTATGATTGATCCTTATGTACAATGTGATGCAATGTTATATGAGTGATTTATATTTTGAGATTTAGTATGCATGGAATATAAATGCTATATGATGTCCTAATAATTCATAACATGTTTAGGGTTAACGAGATTTATATGGTGATTGGTATATATGGTATTTGGTGATTGTAAAGATATAGCTTCCTGAAAGGAGGTTAGTCAACTATTAAACACTAGTATACGCATGAAAATAACTTTGTTGAGGAAGGTTAGATAGCTCACTCAGATGCCTCGAAATATAGAAAAAAATGAAACAATGTAGTGTTATGACCCTAGAGATGAAAAAGGATGGACCCACGTAGACTAGTAAATTGCTTCAATGAAAATGACAAAGGGGCTTGATAGACGGTAATATCCTAGAGGCTGGTATATGACTTGAAAGTGGTTGTGTCAAAAGAAAATTTTGCCACTACAAAGTTGGTAGGAACATGAAAAATAGCGATATGGGTTTATCAAATGGCAAATTTACAAGGTAAACTATAAAAAAAAAATTAAAAAAAACTTTCTACTTGAATTGATTTTTTTGAAAAAATAATCATCTTGTTGTGATGTTTTCCGCTATGATTGTAGGAAAATTGTTAAAGTGAGAACCTGAAGATGTATGAGCAAAGAGATCAATTATTAGACCCTTAGTTAGTTTAGAGGATGTGATTTGGAAGTCAAAGTAATATAAGAAATTTGTTAAACGATTGATTGAGTGATCCAAGAAAACAAATAATCTTGAAGAAAATGAGAAAATTAGAATTAAGATTGAGTTGATATATCAATTTTTCCAACCTTAATAATACCTCAAATATTTTCAACAAAGAACCTGAGTCATGAACCCACTTCCAATTCCTTAGATTATGAAAAAATGATTTGGTAGAGCTTAGGAAGGCTAAGTTACAAACACATGAGTTTCTATGCCAAGACTTTATATATCTTAGCATTTTGTAGGGAATGAATATCGTTAAGAGAAAAAGATTGGCCCATGTTTCGATATATTAAATATCAAAAAATAATCAAGGTAGTAATTAAAAAGAAGTATTCTTCCCTAAACAAAGATCCTCTCAAATATTTGAGCTAAAAAGGGCAAGGTTTAAAAGATTTTTTTTAAGTTTTGACAGTTATGAGTTGGAGTGATGTCTTTAAGCTCACTAATGTTCCATAACTTGTATAATTACAATGAATCAAATGTTCAAAGAGATATCTAGACTTTTGTTATAGTAGTGCTCAGATCTATCATAGGTAGCTAATCAAAGGAAGAAAAAAAAATTGTTAGACACTAAATATTAAAGAATGTGTTCTTGTGGATCATTTTCGTGGGTATATGTGAAACGCTAATAAATTGAAATGAGGTCCTAAGAAAATGACAAACATGAAGAGGTTAGTGCTCTACTTAATATTAATAAATAAATAAATAAAAAATAAAAAATAAAAATAAAAATATTGTTTTGTCACCCTAAAGAAATTGTGCAGAATTTTAAAACTATGAAAGGTATGTTCAAAACTTGAGGATACCAAAGGAACAACAGTTTCAAGGACGTATTGGAGGCATATTACAACATGAAAGAAAAGATATTACAACACTTTATGGGTCAATAAGTGAGAGCACTATGACACCTACTTGTTGACTATTAAAAATCGTTAAAAATTCTCAGTTGGGACCCGAGTTAGTCCAAGCTACCAATAAAATCGTGCAAAAGATCATATCAAGAATGATAAATCAGAGTAAACAAAAGAGTTATGCAAACGTTAGTTGTAGCAACCTAGAGTTTGAAGCAAGTGATAAAGTATTTTTGAAGGTGATCCGATGAAAGGTTGGACAAAAGGACAAGTTAAGTCTACACTTCATCCTGGAAAATCATAATTTCAAGACATGAATAATTCATCATGTATTTTGAAGGTCATTAGGGTCGTGAACGGTAGGTAGGTTACCTAGGTGCATTATAGTCATTTTATACCATTACTTAGTTTAACTACTTAACATTGTCCAATAACTACCAAAATTCATAAATAACCTTAATATATCATAATAGGATTGATATTAAAGTTTCAAAAGGTAGAATCTATTTAGTGATTTCTGGTACTTGATTTTCAAGTAAAATGATTAGTTTATTTTTTCCAAATTCCTTTACTTCCTACTTGATTTAGGTTTAGTTCAAATTTCAAACGATTCTTATTACTGAATTTTCTGCTTACATGTTCAGGGTCTCACTTATTGAGCTTCTGGTATCCAAATAATTCTAAGTTTTCTGTGACAGATTCCTTAGAGTGTCTAGTTTCTGGAAACATTAAGAAATTCATGATAAACAGTTTACAAGATGGTTAATCTTGAAAAACAACCGAGAGGGGTCAAATTTTGGATTGATGTGGCCAGTTCAGCATTATCGTCTACTTCCTTTGAAAGGAAGAATATGTGTCTGTAACGACCCAAAATTTTCTACATAATTTAAGGTCGCTACTGTATACATATCATAAACATTGCATGCGAAGACTTTATTTAAATTCCATAAAACATAACCTTTATCTTGAAAACACACCCATGGACTTACGTGTTTCAAAAACATCTTTAAAACGACACAACAGAAGAGTAAATAAAATAAATAAACATTTAAGTTAAAAACATCCTATTCTAGCCTAAGTCTAAGAAAATAAATACCACTATCCTATGTATGTGCCATGGTCTCGAGTTGCGATGCCGTCGTCAGCCGTACAGGAATGTCTTGCCTTAACCTGAAAAATGTAGTAGCACATGGCTTGAGTATTTAAAGAAATACTCAATAAGTGATCCCACTATTTGGGGTTAAATGCAACAATCACATGCAATGAAATGATGGGATCTATCTTTCATTTCGTTTTGTTTCGTTTCGTTTTTCCTACGGTGCTGTCCTAACGGGTAAACTTTGGACGTGTACCATATACTCTACACACAGCCCATACGTGCGAGTATGGGCTCACCAGCTAGTTCGCACACCGCTGGGCCACTTTCCTTATCCGGTGGGCATACTCTAGGAGCCCCTTATGCCGGAACCCGTTAGAACTAGTAACTGTCATGGCAGCGCTATGCAAAGCATAACGATCGTTGTCCTGCCATTGGATGTACGTGTCCGTACCCTCGTGATGGAATAGGGGTATCCCCCAAATGCATGAACACACATAATGCATGAGGTCCTAATATTTCTACTTTTATCATTAATGAATATAACCCTGCTATCATCTTTCATTCGTATCATATCCTTTCTCATATCATTTCACATATCGTTCATCATTCATATCGGGGTTACATTTCATTTCATTTATCGTGATATCATGCCATTCATAACATATTGTATACATACAATTTAGAAAGCATAACAAAACGCTCCATGCTTTTAACATGTCATTTCATAACGTGCAATTCATACAACAATTACCTCAATGGTCCCACAAAACAATTTAAACATAACATATCACATCACAATTATTATCATACAATTCACATATTATAACATAACATAAACATAATATAAGCATACCGATTCACAGATAATTCACACATATCAGAACATATGACACGTGCAGAACCACAGTCATGTGTCAACATCAAATATAATCATGCCGATAGTAAGGCCACTTACCAGGTTAGCTTAAGTCGTTGTCACGAATATATCCTTAATTGAAGTTCGATTCCGTCCTTTGAAATCCAAGTCAACCTATGTGAGCCCATGACATCAGTTTCAAGTTTGAACTCTATAAAATTATTTCTCTACTTTAAGTTGGCCATCGTTAAATTCTGATATTTACAGTTTTATTTTTAAATTCTGTTCAACCAATCTTTCCTCCATCTTCCTCTCTGTAATTATTTTTGAGATATTATTGGCCAATTTTGTTAATCTATTCTTACTTCTAAATCTTCCCTTTTTATTTTTTATTCTTTTTTATCTTTTCTTTTCAGTTAACCGTATTCTCGATTTCCATCTCTATTTCATTTTTTTCTTATTTCCTTTGTCTTCCTTCAGATTTAGTTAACAATTATATTCTTAGCTTTTAGTTTAATAGATCCATTTGCTTATATACTTTTTCTATAATTCATATAACATTATTGACAACCTAAATCATTGCAACAATTCAGTAGATCTAAAATATAATTGGTTGTGATTTCCTCCAACTCATACAAAATTCTTTTCCTTTAATCTCTAACTAAATAATTGTAACCAAATTAATACTATTTAATAAAATAAAAGGAAGATTTAACATATGACTACCAACTCATACAAAATTCTTTTCCTTTAATCTCTAACTAAATAATTGTAACCAAATTAATATTATTTAATAAAATAAAAGGAAGATTCAACATACGACTACTGACCTCTTCAAATGACATATCTCAGGAACCAAATCTGCTTAAACTTATGTTTTTGTCTGGAGGAAGAAATTTTGATATGGGTAAATCTCCAGTTGTTTTTACAGAAAGAAATTCGTGATTTGTTGCGATATTTATTTTTGGGAAGGAGTGGTAAGAGATTGAAGGAAGGAGGAGGGATCCGTTACCAAATGTTTCTTGTTTTTTATTTTTTTAAAATTTTTTAAATTATTAATTATTTAATTATTATTATTATTATTATTATTATTATTATTTTCTTTTATTTTTTCCCGTTGTTACCGTGTCCACTTTGGCCTCCCACCGCATGAAAATGACATACCTCAGACTCCTACAATGGTCTTTTGACCTCAATTTCTTCCTAAAATCTTTGTATGATGAATCAAGGAAGAGGATGGGACTAGTTTCATACCTTAAAATGGACCGTAGTTCAAGTTATCCTACTCCAAGATTGGTAAAAACGTGTTTTCTTATTGGAGCAAACACATGAAAACTTGTTATTGGTTGGGCTGCTGTTGAACTTTTTAGGCCTCGATTCCTTCAATAAAATTCTTTCTTTCCTTTCCCCTCCCCTTGGTCTGCACGCCAACAAAATGTAGAAAGTTTTCTTCTTTTGGGTGGCTCAATTTTTACTTTTTCAGGCTACTATTCCTTCTCAAAAACATTCTCATCTCAACCCCTTAAGCTAATGGAATGATCAATTTAAAATGAAAGGGACGGTAAGTAGAAAATTCTACTTTACCCCTAAAACTACTAAAAAAATGATTCCTTGAAATTAACCTTAATTTTTGAAATAAAAGTATTATGAGGAAATACTTCTCGAGTGCCCAGCAAGTGGTTGGAATATGTTAGGATAGACGAATTCACTCGAGGAAAAAATTTCAATTATTAACATACTGAGGATCTTTTCATATGTTCATACTAAACACACAAACGTACAACGCCTCAAGACTGTGATATCTCTTTGTACCATCCGAATGAGAAGTCCAATATTCATTAATGTCACAACTTTTAAATAGAATACGAGCTACCAACTAAATCATAAAAGTAAGAGAAAATATTATACTAACCAACTTCTAAATAAGACAAAATATACCAACAACCAATTCCTCAGAGTAAGAGAAAATCTTAATGGATTACGCCTGTATAAAATATATTCCACAACTAACTTTATATCTTAAATTATATTTCATAATAAGTCGGTATAATCATTAGAATCTCCACTCATATACTTGGTAACTCCACTTATTGACTCATATACTTGTAACTCTTAGTTCCCTGGAGGGGACATTTGTTCAACACTACTTTTGAAACAAACGGGATATATCCTCTTCTTGACAAACAAAAGCTAAAATCCTTAGGAAAATCAATTGGGTGTTAAAATCTTATCGAGTAGTTCCTAAACCTACATTTTTAACTCTTTCATCTCAGTTAAGACCATCTAATCTTGTGATGGGGTTGTCTCTCGTTCGAGATCAATACTAAACTCAAAATCTTGTGATGTGAGTAGATCTAAATTTAAAACTTGGTCGAGATGGTAACCTAAACAGTGCTACTTTATTATTGTAATCAAAACGTATAATCTGTGAGTAGATCTAAATTTAAAGCTTAGTCGAGATGGTAGCCTAAACAGTGCTACTTTATTATTGTAATCAAAACGTATATGATTATCAGCCAATATAACTCATGTCTATGATTATCAGTATCACATATATTATGTGATTTGACATTTCACCTGTCGTTGACCTTCTCACGAACATTGCCTCAAATCCCACAGCCTAAAGAAGAAGCTAAGCAAAACACTTTTTCAACTTTAACCTAAAACTTTGCTATGGGAAAATAAATTCTCACGCTAAAGTTGAGTTTCATAACCAATGTTTAATTCAATTTGTGAAAAAAAAAAAAGAAAAACATTCAAAGTACCAAACGACAATGAGGTTTCTCATATCAATTTGAAAGATTTTCATAACTTAGTACTCAAGTAATGCTCTTATGTTTGGAGTTTCGACATTTATTTTCTCGATTATATACAAGCATTCCATTTATCCCACTAATTGTGAGAAAAAAAATTTAATGCCTTACATTTATCTCAGAAACTAATTGTGAGTAAAAAAATTTAATGCCTAAAGTGCTTATTGACCTTTTTCACATAAAGTGATTAAGTATATCCTAAAATTAGGTGACACATAATATTTTCAATATTGATATAATTTACATGCATACAAATGAGTAATTGTTACAAGATTAGAGCACACCGCTTTTAATACAACTCCCATGCACACAGATGAGTAGTTGCACAAACACAAACAATAATGAACATGACTCCTTGTGCAGTTTCCATGCTCATAGATGAATAATTGCACGAAGTTCTGATTCACACAACTTATGCATAAATGTCCCCTAGTGTTTTAAATAATGTTTTAGAGTTAGCATGAAGTTCAATTTATATATCATGCACATATTTCTTTTTTGGCTAAGTATGCCTATCAAATCATACATTTTTTTTTTAAAGATGATACATCAACAACTCAAATCATGATTTATCATTTACTCTATAACAAGTGTAGCAAAGTGCAGAGGAAAAACTAAGGGACCCAAGGACATTTAGGAACCTAAGGAAATGGTTTTAATGCACTAACTTTTAGAAAAGTTTTGGAAAAGAAATAGTAAGCATAAAGCGAAACAATAATGTGAACTTCCCGAATTTTTAATTTCATGTAAAGAAGGAATTTCAAGGTGTTCAAGTAGATAAAAATAATGTTTTATCCCTCTAAAACTTGACATTTCTAGCGTGTTTTAGGGGCGATCTTACCTCGATTCTTTTATGAAAGTTGTAGTCCTACATACAATGGATCGACTAGAAGAGATTTCAGCTCATTTAGTTCAAGAACAAACAAGTATAATGCTCAAAAGTAAACTGATTGATAAAGATTCTTACGCAGTTTCAGAATTCAAACTCACTCTCAGTTTGGATATGATGTTGGATACTTATCAAGCCTCGAACTCTTTAGAAAAATACTCCTTGTTTTGCCCTAAAACTAAAGGTATAAATTCCATGGCACGACTCATCGTATTTAAGTTGAATTTTTGGTTCAAAGTTTTGAAATTTTAAACTTGAAATCTTACTGAAAGTCAACCTATGGGTTCTTTGCTTCCAGCGGAACGTGGGAATGACATTTTTGGAGATATATTTTCTCCAATTTCTTTGTAACACTAAGGAGGAGACATAATAAAAAGACCTGAAATTTTCTACTTAATTTAAGATCGCTGCTACTGTATACATGTCATGAATATTGAAGCGGAAAGACTTCATTTAAATTCCATAAAACGCAACCTTTATCTTAAAACACAGCCATGGACTTACGTGTTTCGAAAATACCTTTAAAACGATACAACAAAAGGCTAAATAAAATAAATAAACGTTTAAATTAAAAACATCATATTCTAGCCTAAGTCTAAGAAAATAAATACCACTACCCTATGCATGTGTCATGGTCTCGAGTTGCGATGTCATCGTCAGCCGTATAGAAATGTCTTGCCTTAACCTGAAAAATGTAGTAGCACATGATTTGAGTATTTAAAGAAATACCGAGTATGTGACCCCACTCTGAAAAATGTAGTAGCACATGGCTGGAGTATTTAAAGAAATACTCAGTAAGTGACCCACTATTGGGGTTAAATGCAAGAACATGCAAATATAATGACGAGACTTAACATATCAGTCTATTTTTCCTACGGTACTGTCCTAACGGGTAACTTAGATGTGTACCATATACTCTACACACAGCCCATACGTGCGAGTATGGACTCACCAGTCAGTTCGCACATCGCTGGGCCACTTTTCTTGTCGGGCGAGCATACTCCGGGAGCTCCTTAAGCCAGACACCCGTTAGAACTAGTAACCGTCACGGCAGTATATGTAAAACATAATGATCGTACCCCCGCCATTGGTGTACGCGTCCGTACCATAGTGATGGAATAGGGATATCCCTCCATGCATGAGCACACATAATGCATGAGGTCCCAATATTTTTTTCCTAACTTTGACATTATTAAATATAACCCCTCTATCGTTTTACATTCATATCATATCATTTCTTTTTCAGTTCTCATATCATGCATAATTCTAACAGAGTTATATTTCATGTCACTTATCATGATATCATGTCATTCATAACATGTTGTATCCATACAATTTAGGAGATATAACATAACGCTTCATGCTTTTAACATATCATTTCATAACGTGCGATTCATACAACAATTACCTCAACGGTCACACAAAACAATCTAAACATAACATATCACATCACAATATATCATATCATAAACATGTCAATAGATCACATGTCTCGTACCATAACATATTTCATATCATTTTCATATCATATCACAATAAATAAATAAATAAATATATATATATATATATATATATCCGTTCTTCACATGTCATATGATAGTCATATCATATCGTAAACACTTTGTAGTCATGTCCTTCCCTAACTTATCATAGCCTTAACGTCCTTGGACATATCACAGTCGTATTGTTACCTGAACGTACTTTAGTCATAACGTTACAAGAACGCATCCTAATGTTATTGTTCTATCAATCTATCATAAACCTATCCCTTTCTACCCATAACCTAATCGTATTCTTTTATCAATCTCTCATATCAATAGCACTTTGGTATGTTACCTAACCTTAACGTTTCTTGAACGTATGTTACTCCTATCGTTACATTTCGTTTTGTGCAACCTTCTCGTATCCTATCTCAAACATATCATTGAACACATGTATTTAATTTTCTCTCTATATTTGGTTTAAGTTTTTTTTTAATTCCCCAATCTTCCTTCTTTTTTTTCTTTATCTGTTGCCTTTTAATTTTGTTCACATGTATTCCAAATTTCTAGTGGATCCCTGTTTCCAAATCTTTCTTGATCCGTGTTTCCTTTTGTTCATAAATTTTTTTGGCCATTTTATTTGTAATCGATTCATTTGGCTACTGATATAAATTTAATCTAATATTACTAATCTGACGTGATTTACTAGAATTCGTAAAAATGATTTGACATTTAGTTGGTAACTCAAAGCTAAACCATTGTAATGATTTTATGAAGATCTAACTATAATTGGCTGATTCTAAAAAAAATAGGATCAAAGAAAATGAAGATTTAATATATACCGTGTCATAATATCTCACGCTCAAAAGTGTAAATAGATGTGAAATTATTATTACTCAAGGAAGATAATACAGAGACAATGGAAATAATGAAGTGTTGTACCGTTGCTTGTGTTTTACCGAGAATAAGACTTCTTTGTATTTAAGCTATAATAATTCCTATAAATAACTCCTACAAATACTCATCTCAACATCTCAACTGACTCTAATAAAGATAAATAACTTAACAACTTGACTAATTCAAGCAATAAGTTGCACTAATTTTGATCTATTTCACCTAAATCTCCATCTTGAATCTCAACTGTGTAAAGTCATTCTCATTTTTTCCTCAAATTAAATCTGACAATGGTTGTTTTTCTGTTTCTTTGTGCAATAGTTGTTATTTTGCAAGAGAGATAATTGAGGAAAGAGATGAGAGGGTAGTAGAGAGAAGTGGGGAAAGGTTGTTTTTTTTTTTTTTTTATTTATATATATTTTTTAACCCAATCTTTTTTATAATTATTTTTATTTATTTATTTATGGTTTTTTTTTTCTATTACAAAATCGGTTTCCCAACTAGCATTTCATAAACATGGTAAATAGTTTTGCATGTGGAAAGCTTTGAGATACTTGAAAAATCAATTTCAAGTAAGTAACGTGAGACCTTAACGAAAGTAACATCATTAGAACGTTATGTGGCTAAAAATTTCATCACTAACTTATTCAAAACCAATCATACTGACATAAAGTTACGTTAATACATCAAGCTGAGAAAAATAGTCATATTACACTATGTAAACATATTCGCATTGAAGTACTCAAAGGATTAAAATAGTATAACATCTAGTTGGTTTTATCTATCATGAGTCCCCATCCCCACTCCATCTCAATCGTAGTTCATAACTTTTAAGTCATATTTTGGAAATAACCTACCATCTCATCTCCATACCCCTCTCCCAAATCATAGCTCAATAATTTTAAATCACATCATAATTTTTACTTTATGATTTTCAAACTTATTAATAAACTTTACAATTTTTAAATTAGGGAGATTTCTAGTTTTCACTACTTGTAAATGAATTCGTGTTACATTAAAAAAAATTAATGTAAGTACACAAGGTTTAAACTTTCATAGTGTTAGTAAATTTTTAATTTGGTAAACCCATATCACTCCTTACATGTTTGTCACGACCCGATTTTATAGACTTCGAAAATTAGATCGAGACTAAAAGTAAGAAAGTGAAAACAAACACAAATAAAAGTAAAATAAAATAAAAGATAAACGTCCAATAAATTAAAAAAAAAAAAAAAAAAGTCAACAACACCAAATTAAATACAAGATTAAATTCAATTATAAAACGAACTTGTACAAAATTTTACAAACTAGGAAACTATAAAACAAAATACAAAAGCCTCTAAAATGTAAAAATGAACTGACGCTCCTAAACGAAACTCCTCTATCACGTGTTTCTGAAATCTCACTCTCACCTGTTGTCGCCTCCCCCATTTAACTCCTTCGTCAAAATTTCCATATTTTCAAACGAAGTTTTTGATTCTTTCCTTTTTTTTTTCATAATTTTCTCTACACAACTCAATTAACTTAGTTTTTTTACGACGATGGTAGATTTTTAATCCATTTTTACTAAGGCATTTTCTCATAATTTTTTAGTCAATCACAACAAGAAATGGTAGTTATTTACTAAGTATTTCTCATATGGTAACTTTTATTTATAAAACACTCACGCGTTCAAATGAAATAAAATAGTAAAAAATGGTAGCTATTTATTCTCGGGTCTCCTCTACCCAACTCGAATTAACTTAGTTTTTTTACGATCATGGTAAATTTTTAATCCATTTTTACTAAGGTATTTTCTCATAACTTTTTTAGTCAATCGCAGTAAGAAAGGTAGCTATTTACTAACTATTTTGTCATAATTCTTAGTCCATCACAGCCTGCTAACTTTTATTTATAAAACACTCACTTGTTAAAATGAAATAAATATAGTAAAAAAGGTAGCTATTTATTCTCGGGTCTCCTCTGCACTCCAGTCTACCCGCAGCTACCCGGTTTCCCATTTAGTGCAATCATATTTCTTCTACGTGTGTTATAGCATCCCTGCATTGTCTACTCTTTTATATTTTTTCGATCTCTATCTATGCCTTAGTAATTGTTAAGTTGTTTTTTACTATAACATGGGAGAGAGAACATGTTTAAAAATACTAGACCTATTTTTATCCATCAAACCTACAAGATTAGTAGGCCGAAAAACAAGCCAATAAAGGCAAATAAAGGTGATGTTTTTCAAGAGCAAGTTCATTTGTGTGACGGTGGGGAGTGAGATTATTTGCTGAAATCACCCAAGTAAGTAAATGACTGTGAAAGTTCTCTCCTTATCCTCCTTTATTTGATTCCACAGATGGAATCAAATAAATTATAAATAAATAAAAATAGCACTGAATGGACAGACTAATAAACCATTTATAATCAACTAAATAAATTATAAATAAATAAAAAGAGCTAATAAATGGAAATAATCAAATAAATTATAAATAAATAACTAGAGCCAATAAATGGAAAATATTTATAATAATCAAATAAATTATAAATAAATTATAAATAAATTAAAAATAATAATAAATACATAATGGCCTAATAGATTTATAATTAGAGAATAATTAAATTATAAATAAATAAAAATAAATAAAAATAGCTACTAATAGACTATTTATATATCAAATAAATTATAAATAAATAAAAAGAACAATCAATCGAAAGACTAATAATGATACACTATATTTACGGATAAAATGGGCTCATAATTATGTAAGCAGCCAAATATGTAAATATTTGCCGATAATATGGTAAATCATAATTCAAAACTAAATATCCGAGAACTTAAAGTTTGGATCTGAAAATGAGCTATTTTTATATGAACAATTTGAATAAAATCATATATAGTTATATAAAGTGTGTCATATTGATATTGTTACCGGGCCGGGACCGATTACCTCACTAATATATTTTTATATGAATATCGGAGTAGTTACTACATTTTTAATAGATTTTTAGGTCCCAACGTTGAGTTCTACCAAGTAATGTTCTATTAATCTAACATGACACTATATACCACAAAAATATGGAATCATAAATATTCTTATATGAACCATTTGAATCAAATCATATGTAGTTATTGTAGAGTGTGTGATAATGATAGCGTTACCGAGCCGTGACCAACTGCCCCACCAACATATTTTTATACGAACCATTTGAATTAGAGAGTTATTACAAATTTTTTGGTAGATTTTTTCGTTAAATGCTTGGATTATCAGACAAATTTTAAAATAAAACAAAAAAGATTAAATTTTCTTTTTCATATATTTGTGAATTCAATCAGTTCTATTCAACATAGTAGAGGTTCGTAATCTAATTATGATAGACCACAGACTCGCAAAGGTAAGATTATACTGTAGAGTTGGGAGCAGTATTTTTATATGAGTCAAATCATACGTATTAATTATAAAATATATTATATTGATAATGTTACCGAGTCGAGACCGAATACTCCACTCATATATATTTATAGTAACAATTTAAATCAAATTATTTGAGGTTATTATAAAATTTGTTGTAGGTCTTAGGCTTCTCAAACCGTACGAGGAGAATTTTAAAATACTATAAAATATTTTAATTTTTTTTTAAAGATGTTTTGTTCTACCTTATAATAATCTATAAAACAAAATATGTATAATGTGTTTTGGAATTAAATTCTGTGTTTTTTATTAATATAATAATAATAAAAGAAAGAAATTAGTGATAAAAAAAAACAGCTCGAGCACGTGCAGGGAGGAAAAGGAGAGATTAACACGTAGGGAAGAGTTGTGAATAGAGAAGAGTTGTGGTTGAGAGGTTGGAGAGGTTTTTAATAAGTAGAGGAACTTTGTGTGTTTGAAGAAGGGATAAAGAGGGTACACAACAAATATTAGGGTTTTGAGATTTCTGCCGGGTTTAGTTTGATTAAACTCGAATAACAATCACTAATAGGAAGAGAAAGGTTGGTGAGCAAGGTTTTTTAGAGAAAAAATGGCGATTTCGAGTCGAATCAAGCGTTCGAACAAAGGTAACGAAAAACCCATGTTATCGAACATTTAAAACTCGATATCAAAGTGCATATTGTTTGTTTAATAAGGAATGAAATATGACTGGTTATAAAGAATGCTTATAAGAGAGTTTTCCACACCCTTATAAACAATGGTTCATTCCCCTCTCCAACCGAAGTGGGATCTCATATATTAGATACAATCGAAAGATGAGGGACATGATACACACGTTATAAACTAGTTTATGGATCTAATAAACATAAAATTGAAAGTTGAGTAACTCAACTTGTTTTGAAGCTAGAAACGGACACAATTTTGAATTTGAATTTTAAGGTTGTGTTTGGTAACTATTTGGTTTTTGGTGTGTAGTTTTTGTTATGGGGTTGGATAAGATATGTTTAAAAACACTTATATTATTTTTATATTATTTGGAAGAAATTTGATTGGGTTGTTATTGTAAAACTACATTTGTGATGTTGCCTCCATGCTTCGAGATTCTTCCTTCAATTTTAAGATTGTGTAATGATAGCGGTCAATTACAGAGACTTGCAAATGTAAAAAAAAAAAATAATAATAATAAAAAATAAATGATCATTCTTTATTTATAGGTCCAATGCCTTTTATAGAAAAAAATACATGAAACGTAGAAAAGACGAAAAAAAGACACGACTCAACTGACTTCACTAATAACAAGAAAAAATAGCTAACAGAAATTTGCTACCTCAACACTTCCTCCCTTGAACGGAACTCGATCAAGAGTTTAGTTCACAACACTCATCCCAAACGCGATCTTTTGAAATGATGCCATCTTCAAAGGCTTTGTCATTATGTCGGTCAGCTGCTCCTCAGTGCTGCAATAGACCAATTTAATTACACCTTCCTTTGTCAATTCTCTGAGAAAATGGTATCGAACCCTTATGTGCTTTGACTTTCCGTGCATAACTGCATTTTTTGATAACTTGATAGTGGACGTGTTGTCACAAAACAGAATCATCTCTTCATCTTGTTCATGCCTGATTTCTTTCAATATCTTTTTCATCCAAATGGCTTGACAGGCACATGTAGCTGCTACATACTCTACTTCAGTAGTTGACAACGTGACGATTGGTTGCTTCCTTGAGGACCATGCCACAGCTGCTCCACTCATTAAGAAAACATAGCCTGAAGTGCTCCTACTGTCATCCACATCTCCCGCATAGTTACTGCGGTGTAGCCTAAGAGTTCACTCTTCCCTTCACGTTGATACCATATCCCAAATTCCAGAGTTCCCTTCAAGTACCTCATGATTCTTTTTGCAGTAGCAAAGTGCAACTCAGTAGGATTTGCCATAAAATGACTACTAAGACTTACCACAAACATCAAGTCAGGTCGTGTGGCTATGAGATACATTAAGCTGCCCACCATTTGCTTATATAGCGTTGAATCAACCTTCACACCAGTTTCATCTCGGCCAATTTGCTGTCCAGGGACTATCGGATTGCAAACAGAGTTGTAAGTTTGCATCCCAAACCTCTAGATCAACTCAGCAGCATATTTTCTTTGACATATAAAGATGCCATCATCCTTCTGCATCACTTCAATGCCAAGAAAATATCTCATCTTCCCCAAATCAGTCATATCGAATTCATCCATCATGGAGCGCTTAAACTCATTCAAAAACTCTTCATCATTACTAGTGAACAATAGATCATCAACATAAATGCTCATAATTAGAATTTTACCTCCCTTTTGTTTGATAAATAATGTTTGTTCACTAGAGCTGCTTACAAAACCTTCCTTGACGATATAAGCCTCAATGCGACTGAACCAAGCTATAGGCGCTTGTTTTAGTCCGTAAAGAGCCTTTTGCAGCTTATAAACCATGTCCTTCTTCCTTGTTACTTCATAACCTTGTGGTTGTTCAACAAATACATCTTCCTTCAGCTCACCATGTAGAAAAGCAGATTTGACATCGAGCTGATAGATTCTCCATCCTTTTGTGCTGCTACAGCAATGATCATCCTCACTATATCCATTTGAGCCACTGGTGCGAATACCTCTGTGTAATCTACTCCGTACTCTTGAGCATACTCTTTTACAACCAGCCAAGCTTTGAACTTGTCTACCTCTCCAAGTTCATTTAATTTGGACTTGTAAATCCACTTAACCCCAATAGCCTTGGCTCCAACGGAAAGTGCAGTCAGCGACCACGTGTGGTTTCGTTCGATGGACTGTATCTCAGCATCCACCGCTTGTTTCCAATTCTGATGTCCTGCGGCTTCTTGAAAACTGGTCGGATCTGATATGGGCACGAAAGCTAGAGTTTCAATCTCGACTCTAGCTATGTTTGCTTCTTCCTCTATATCTGATAGCCCTTCTCCTGTGATATAATCTGCAGACCAGATTGGTGGTTTTCTCACCTTGCCTGTTATTGTTGTTGTGTTCTCCAGTTGGTGGATCGTTTGGTGAAGGAGCGTCATCAGTGTATTCTTCTGCTTCTTCCGCTTACTCTGCATTCTCAACATTTTCATAATCATTTTCTCACTCAAGTTCAATGCTTTCTTCACCAGAATAACCAACATCTTCCCAATTTCACTTCTTATCTTCCTCAAATATTACATCTCGACTGATGTGAACTTTTTTCTCCACTGGATCGAACATCTTAAAGGCCTTGGATTCAGTGCTGAAACCTAACAGAACACACTTCACGCTTTCGTCATCGAGTTTGCTTCTTTTAACATCAGGGATATGAACATATCCGATACATCCAAAAATCCTAAAGTGTTCGACTTATGGCTTTCTTTCACTCCATGCCTCTTCCGGAGTCATATCTTTTACAATGAGTGTAGAAGATCTATTAAGAATGTGATTCACCCATTGCACAACATCTGGCCAGAAAGCTTTTGGTACCTCCTTCTCTAATAACGCTGCTCTCACCATGTTCATGATTGTACGGTTTTTGCGTTCAGCAACGCCATTTTGCTGAGGCGTGAAGGCGGTGGTCAGTTGTCTTTTGATTCCATGCGCTTTACAGAATTTCTTGACTGCAATTGAGTTATATTCTCCTCCTCTATCTGTTCTTAGACATTTGACGAACAATCCAATTTGCTTCTCTACAAACGCTTTGAATGTCTTGAACTGATGAAATGCTTTTGATTTTTCTAGAACAAAATATATCCATGTTTTTCTCGAGAAATCATCAATAAAACTTATAAAGTACCTTATTTGATTGTTTGATGGTGGATTGATCGGACCACAGAGATCAGAGTGGATAAGCTGTAATATTTCGGTGGCTCTCCACTTGCTCTGCTTCGGAAATGGAACACGGTGGTGTTTCCCTTTGACACACGCCTCACAGATAGTTTTCACATCTTCAATTTCAGGTAAACCCACAACCATCTCTTTACTGCATAACGTGTGAAGTTCCTTGTAACTGAGATGCCCATATCGATGGTGCCACAGCTCTGCCTTGTCTGAGATATCAATCTGTAGACATCTCCCTTCCTTTATTTTGTTATTTGATTCACCCAACAAGATAAACTTCCTATTAGCACTCATAACAGATTCTGCTATTTTTCCTTTTGAGGGATGAAAAATGCTGCATGTGTTTCGATTTCCTCCTTTGAATAGCACGTCTAAACCCCTTTCTTGAAGTTGTCCAACACTAAGCAGGTTGTTCTTTAATTCCGAAATATAATACACATCGTTGATCACATAGCTTATTTCCTTAAGTATTATTTTCACTACTCCTTTCCCACCAACCATCAGTTTGTGATTGTTCCCAAGCTTGACATCATGTGTGAAGCTAGTGTCCAAGCTTGAGAACATACCTCTTTCTCTACACATATGGTTTGAACACCCATAATCCACGAACCACACATCTCCTCTTTTAGTGCCTTGAAGCTCCACATATGTCATGAGATTAACTTCATCATTTTCTTCGATCTCTGCCAAAATGTGCTCCATTGTACCTAATTGGACATTCATATTGGAAATGTCCAAGTTGGTGGCAGTTGTAACTCTCGATTGTGGCTTTGTTGAATGAGTGTTCTCTGCCCCTGCCTCGACCTCTGTATGATCCTGATCCTCTGCCTCTTACATTGAGAGCTTGATCACCTTCTTCATGACTGATCTTCTTGAATTTCTTTTCAGGTATAGACAGAGAGCTTTGCAGTTCGTCAATCGTCATCTTTCCTGTGTC
The DNA here is from genome assembly GCA_033971965.1 of Cucurbita ficifolia. Taxonomy (NCBI): domain Eukaryota; kingdom Viridiplantae; phylum Streptophyta; class Magnoliopsida; order Cucurbitales; family Cucurbitaceae; genus Cucurbita; species Cucurbita ficifolia. The sequence continues at coordinate 249,166 of JASJUX010000029.1, read as the reverse complement.
TTTTGACTCTTCGATGGCCACCACCACATATGTCAATTTCTCAGTCAGAGTTCGAAGTATTTTCTTAACAATCTTCGAATCTGACATGTCTTCTTCGTTGCTTCTCATCTTGTTGGAGACAACCATTACTCTTCCAAAATAATCATCGATGTTTTCTTCGTTCTTCATTTCAAGAACCTCAAAATCTCTTCTTAAAGTTTGGAGAAGAGACCGCTTCACCCTTTCGTTTCCTCCAAACTTTTTCTTCATCGAATCCCAAATGTTCTTGGATGTTTTGCGATTCAAGATCTGTTCAAACACAACCCGATCAATTGCTTGGAACAGGTAGTGCTTCACATGATGGTCCTTCATCTTGAACTCCTCAAGATTCCTTTTCTGCACTGCAGTTACTTCGATTCCCTCTGCTGGTTCGGTGTAACCCTCTTCCACTAGACTTCACAAACCCTTGCCACGCAAGAGGTTTTCCATCCGTTCACTCCAATGGTCATAGTGACCATCAAACTTTGGAATCTTGGTGAGTGTTTTGTCGCTGCACATTTTCTCTCTTGGATCACTTTGTTTTGCTTTGGCTCTGATACCAAATGATAGCTGTAAATTTCAGAGACTTGGCAAATGTAACAAAAAATGATCATTCTTTATTCATAGGGTCCAATGCCTTTTATAGAAAAAAATACATGAAACGTAGAAAAGATGAAAAAAGACACGACTCAACTGACTTCACTAATAACAAGAAAAAATAGCTAACAGAAATTTGCTACCTCAACATATAAGCATATGAGAAACGAATTTATGAGTTGAGGAAGGGCGTTGAAGAGTCTCCGACAGATGAAAGACAGAAAGAGAAGTAACTCGTGAAAGGGCTTATTCTTATTCTTGCCCTGCATATATTTATTTTGTGTAATTATTATGGTTTTTTACATTATATAAATGTTTGAATTATAACATAAATTTTAAATAAAATAAAAATAAATTTTTTAAAAAAGTTTTATTATTATTATTATTATTTATAATTTTTAAATTTGGACTTTAGTTTTTAAAATGTATTTTTTTTACTGAAACAAGTAATATAACATGTATAAATAGTTTTTAAATTTTATTTTTTTATTTTTAAATTATAAAACGGTAAAAGAAATAAGAGGACAAAATATAATATAGAAGGAATGAAACAGAATAAATATATTTAAATAATGAAACAAAATATAATAAACAAAATTATAAAGAGGAGTTGCACTAAGAAAAAAAAGAAAAAAAACTTTATTTATTTATAAAATATTCTTATTTTCTTTCCATTTTTAATAATAATTTTTAAACTATATTTTAAATAGAGATTCATTAAAAAAAAATGATTTGGATTAAGAGATTTAAATATTTGAATATTTGAATTTATTTTTTCAATATCTCAAAATTATATTGAAATCAGACTATAAAACTATTTTTGAAAATCAGTTTTTTATATTTTTTTTAATCATCTCATTGAAATATAGATTAAAAATAAATAAAGAGGGGAAACACACAAAATTAGCACTCAATCCCTCGTTTTTTCAGTCTCCTCCCGTTCTTTTGTGATTAATTCTCGTTTGTAACGCAGTTCGTCTCGTTCTGTTCTTCTATGATTGATTCCTCATTTGTAGCGCAGTTTGTCTCCCTCCATTCTTATGTGATTGATTCCTCGTTTGTAGCGCAGTTCGTCTGTTGTGCAGGTGATGCTCATTAGTACACAAGCACAATCTAAATGAGGACTGAAAATTTGGAACAATTTTATCCGGTTTTTTTTTTCTTTTTAGCTTTTCAATTTATATTCTTTGGTTTCTAGTACAAATAAAACGAAAAGAGCATCTCTATTATTTGTGTGATTCAATCTGTACAACTCTGGTCCTAGTTCAGTCGTCTCATCAGTTGACATTTTATTTTATTACACTTACACTTCTCAGTTGCGTTGTGCTCTCCACTATGTTATATGTCTCTGCCGTCCATATGTGTTATATACCTCTTTCAATTTCAGCTGTTTTTTGCCTGGATTAGGTCGGATCAGCACGATATCATCTTGAGTACTTACGTTTTCTAATTTTGTTTAATAGAGAAATCTTTTTATTTAGTTTTTAATTTATGCCTTTGTTCATATACCCATGAATGATTATTATGTGCTAGTTTTCTATTTCGAGTCTTTTATTTACTTCCTTTTCTTTTTCATTTCTAAGTATGGGCATTGATGAAGTTATCAGTGTTGTATTGCTGGTAGTGAGAGGGTGAGAGAAAAAAAAAACTCCTAAGACTATCAGGAGTAGACAGAATAAGAAAAGATATAAGCCAAGAAGACAACATAAGAGAAAATATAGTTGAACCCTATTCTCTTGTTTTTCACGTGCAATGCTCCATTTTATGCATACTTGAAGCGAAGGTAAGGAATGCCTTTGATATTTTTTTTCTTTTGGCTTAAAATAGGTTTGTTCTCATTATAATTAATATATCTAGGAATTCAAATATTCAAATTCTACGTGTAGCCGATATTCGGCTGAGCTCACCATCAAGACAGACCCCCAAAACTCAGACTACATTGTAGAATCGGGAGACACGCGTAATTTTGAACCGTGGCGTGAGCAGGATGAAGTTTCAGGGTGTAACACCCATAAATGAAGGGAATTAGATAATAAGCCGCCCATGTAAGACACAAAGGATTGAGAGGACTTAAACGATTAAGCAAGAGGATCTCAAGCATGTCATTCATGTTAAGGAGGTAAGACTTATGGAAAAAGATGGGAAGCAAAAGTGGGTGAAAGGGCAAAAGGTCATTTTTTTCAATTATTAAGGATATTCCCCGATTTTTAATTCCTTATCTACAAGGAATTTTAAGATATTCAAGAGGGAAAAAATGAGCAACAAGATCAAGAATATCTAGAAAAATTATGGATTTTTAGGAAAAATAATATTAAAATATTCAAAAAGTGGCAAATGACAAAAATACCCCTGTAAGTATGCATAATTAGAAAATACCCCTCTGATCAGAATCAAAGCATCTACAGTGACCATCTAAGAAATATCTCTCGAAACTCAAATCTCATCCGTTGGATCTTACCCAAATTTGGATAAGATATAGAAAACGGACAGATCATCACATCCAACGGCTGGTAATCAAAACTAATGTCGGTAAGCCTCTGATCGGAGTAGATATTTCCGACGAATTATCCAAAAAGTTCAATCTTCAAACCACGAAGATTTTGGAGCTCTCAATGTCGGTTTAAGCTCCTCCTATAAATTCTGAAGTTGGGGCAACAATATGGAACAAGAAACGAGCAAGGTTGAGCACCCATTCGAGAGTTATGAGCATTTAGATTGTGGGTCTCCTACTCTCGGCTTTCTTTCAAATTCGAGAGCACTTCTCCACCATTCCTCATCAAACTTATTCCTATAGTTTCTAAACAAGATTACCCACAAGTTATATGAAGGAATCGAGAGCTGAAATGTAGTAGAACAAGATACCCAAGGGATTGAAAACTTGACGTTTCGGGTGAGTTGCATACCGAGAATGATTTCTCAAAATTAAAGACCCACACTCAAAGACGTTCCTCCAAACAAATTCCTATAGCTTGAGGAAAGGGTATGGAAGAGGTTCCATGAAGAAATCGGGCCTTGAAAACCCCTAGAATTGGCTGCCCAATGATGAATCCCCTGTTTAAGCTCCGGCGAGGAAAATGATTTTGGACGAACTTTAGAGGGGAATATCTTAGGCTATGATCCACAAAAAGGTATGAAATCAATCCCAAGCTCTTCCTTGTAACACCATCGTTAAGTTTCATGAAGACATCAAGGGGAGAAACGAAGATGTCGGAGCTGTGGAAGGCCACTTTCAGACAACGGCGCAAAGGACGCGCGCGGCTTCTTCCTGTCCAGAGGAAGAAGACGATGACGTGGCCGGTTCAGTTGAACTGGCCAAGTAAGCCTAAAATCCAACCTTCCCTCAGTGTTTCTAAATTTTAACCCCTTTCAGACAGGTTCTCATGACAAACCTTATGATTCCAGAAACTAGACACAATAAGGAGTCTATGGAAGGAAATATGAAGTAATTCGGATACTAGAAGTAAAGAACGGAGGTCCCGAATGTCAGGATATATAAAAGAAAAATTCAAAGAACCGTGAGTTAAGGCCCTAAGCCGACCAAATTTCTTGGGATTTAAGGAATGTTAAGATAACCTACCAAATGAGCTCTGATGCCTCTGAAATTTTAATGCTGAGCATAATATATCTTGTTAGGTTATATATGAAATTTGGTGGTCATTGGATAAGGATAAGTAGGTAAACCAAGAAACGGAAAAAATTACCATAATACCCCTAAGGATATCTACTACGGTTCATGACCAAGATGACCTCCAAATGCTATGAAACTCTACTACAGATCTTATTTTATGATTCTTGATGAGGTGGTGAAGTTTGAAAGCCATTAGAACACGTTAAGTAGCAAAACCAAGAATTAGGGGTAAAATTACCATAATGCTCCTAAGGAAGACTACCTACGGGTTAAGCCCTGAATGACCTCCCAACATTATGAAATGTTGTATGAATTCTTATCTCAGGATGTTGTATAAGATAATGAAGTTTGGGAGTCATTGGGAAACGTTAGATAGCAAAACCAAGATATGGAGAAAAACGTACATCACGGGGAACATGACTTTACCTCCTAGGATGACTAACTAGGAACCCATGAAATAAGAGATTCCCCACAGGTACTCTTGGTTGCTAATAAGATTCTAAGTGCACAAGGCTACATTGGGCTATTCCTAAGAAGAACCTTTAAGTTCCAAGCTTGACCCAAGATGTTATGCATAAACCTAGGATCCCCAAGAATACAAGGAAACACCTAGGTTAATGCAGATTGTATGCTTAACAAGTTGCTAGGATCCATGGCCGGAGTAACTGGTATCTCCCATCACGAAGTGTACCACGAGATCCCTATTCCTCTTTAGGTGAGATGCCCTGCTATATGTACCATGAGCAGGTTGTCATGATGGACTTATTATTTTCCTCACCTAAATGAGATGCTCTGCAACACGATATGCCAACAGGATGCCACGTTTATGATAATGTCCCCTTTGCACTCATTGGGAGAAAACTAAGGGTTACTTTGGAAGAGTTTTCAGGACCAAAACACGATGGATGACATGACAACCTCTAAGGATTAGTTCATGAAAACGAAACAAGAAGTCATATCCTAGCTCAAGGTCTAAATATGCTCCAAATTACCAACCATGTCCTATAGGGTCTATTTTATATGACACGAGGATAAGCTCAAGATTTCAAGTCGGTTGGAGCAAGTTTGGAATATAAGCCAAGATGGAACTTAAGGAAACACCGAAAGAAAACATGTCAAGATTCAAGACTCTTGTAGAACCCTCTAAAGAACTCCCTATGAATCTATGACCTTCTAGAACAACGCATGCTAAGATGGGCTCATATGATTATGAATGCATGTTACAAGTTATGCTTCAAGAAAATAAGAACCTTAGAAACTTACAAGATTAAGAGCTAAGAACCATACCAAACAAGCTTTACAACTACCAAGATAAGAAAAATGCTAGGTACCACTTTAAGATGAGGGACTGAAGTCCTTAGACATGAAACTTCAAGAATGCTAGGCAATACTCTAAGCATGTCCAATTGTGGCCCATAACTCCCACCACGCGGTGCTTTCTAAGGAGGCCTTTTTCCTCTTCTAGGTGGGATGCCCTGCACCCTATTTCCTTTGCAGGATGTCATGTTTGGCCTCATTCCCCTCACCTAGATGAGATGCCCTACGCCATGTTATAATTTGGAGGATGCCATGTCCATGTATGCACCGATCAAGCGACCTATATGGTCTTTGTTAGATTATGTGACCTTTATGGTCTATGCCATGTTCATGCATGCATCGATCACGTGACCTTTATGGTCTTTTATGGAGAGTAACCTATGGCCACAATGGAGCAAGAAGAGAGTAAGTTACCCTAGTCATGGATTAAGAACCTCCTAAGACCTCCCATGGTACGTCATGTGTATGACTTGGACTACGCTGCTTGGAATTCAAGAAGCCTTGAGCGTAGGTATTAAGACTGTGTCGCTTGGAACGTATGAAGCCTCGGACACAGGTTGACAAGTTTATATCTAGTACCGTAAATCTTAAGGGGAGTGTCTTGGAGAACGAATTAAGAAACATAACAAAAACATACAACAAGAACAAAAACAAGAATAAGAACAAGAAAAGAAAGGTGTGGTACCCTAGCATATCAAGAACACGATTAAGAGCCTACAGGGCAGGTTCCCTACAACAACACCTCACCCGTCGTCGTTCAAATCCATTTTTTTTGTTTAGTGTCTTGTATCTTTTTCTTATTTTGTATTTTAAAAACATTGTGTTTGTGTTTAAAAATACTTATGTATAAACTTCATTTTTGATTATAACGTTTGATATGTTTTAAGTTTGGGTTGTTTTAAGTATTGTTTTGAAAAAAAATTTACCCTCTTTTTAGTAGAGTCGATCGAGTCACATCATCAGGGAGCCCGGTCCTTGTTGGGACCCCTTTAAAATAGTGGTAGTCATCGAGTTGGTAGAAGCTTACAAAGGTTTTCTCTATGGCCCAAGGTTTCATCTATGAGGGACCTGGCCCTGCACCCTGCCAAGCCAGACTAGGTAAGTATGCCTTAAGACTCTTAAGTTTAAGTATACCTAAGGGGTAAACTTTTTCAACAAGTAAAACAACTTTAAAAGTTATCAGGGCACAAACGGGATGGTCATGAGGGGTTGTAGAGTATTTTTAAAAACAACACAATGTTAAACAAGAAACTAAAACAAAAGGATTGAACGACGACTGGTGAGGGTTTGTGTATGGGAACCTGGCTCCAGAATCTGCTCCAGAATCTGCTTCCGACCTCGACCAGCTCCTATATTTCCTGACAAAAAAATAGAAAATAAAGGAATGAGTAGAAGACTCATCAAAGCGTGCCTACGTGTTTAGGCTCTTAAATCGTGTTCTTGATATGCTAAGGGTACCGAACCTACAATTTCTTTTCTTGTTCTTATTCTTGTTTTTGTTTCTGTTTGTATGTTTTATTTTGTTATGTTTCTACTTCGTTCGTTCTCGCAAGACAACATGGCTCCCCTTAATATTTACGGTTACTTAGATTAAACTTGAAACCTAGGGTGTCATAGGGTTAATACGTTCTAAAGTTCGACATCATCTTAATACCTACTCTCAGGCTTCTTTGAATTCTGCAAGTCAGCTAGCCTAAGTTATACAGCATCATGTACATGGTCATAGGGTTATCTTAATCCTAAGTAAGTAACCCTCTGGGTGTTCTTCCAAAACTAAGAACATGCCACTAAGAAGAGAACCCTATCTATGCAAGGAAGCTAAAGGATGGCTTCAAAGAATTCCACAAAAGGAGCCCCTGAAATAGGAATGGCTCAAGCGCAGAACGTAGAAACAGAAACACAACAAGAGCCTAACCCAAGTCAAGCTACGCCTCCAGGATAGTCCCCCTTCACGTTCACTAGAATCCCTACCGTCTTTCATGAAATCAACCCTGAAAAAATAGGCTAGCCATATAATATAGGCTCTTATGACAACTCAAGAAGTGCAAGCCCCTAGAAGTTTCCAAGGGACTAAAAAAAAGAATTCCACTTTTAGGGAATTTAGGAAGTTTGACCCACCTACATGTGATGGGGGCATGGTTGATTCAGCAAAAGCGGAGGCATGGCTTGAAGCTATAGAGGCCGCCTTCCTAGATATGAACTGCCCTGAAGAGTTCAAGGTCCATTGCGCCACATACATGCTTAAAGAAGAGGTGCATTTTAGGTGGAAGTCAACTTCCAAGACTGTAAGTGCTGACGGTGGAATTATCCCCTAGAGTCGCTATAAGGAGACCTTCTTTGAAAAGTATTATCCTACAATGGCCATGTTCAAAAACCAAGAAGCCTTCTTAAGCTTTAAGCAACGGGAGAGGACCATAGAAGAATGACTTGAAGTTCACTAAGTTATCTAGGTTTTCCCCAGAGTTAGTATACACGGGGAAGAAAATTACTCTTTGTTTCATGATGGGCCTAAGAAATGATATAAAAGGATCAGTAGCGGCTCATGCCTCAAGTGACTATGCAACTGCACAAAAGGCTGCCACTCTAATAGACATCTACAACCAAAAGAACAAGAAAGTGCAGCAAGTAGGACGCAAAAGAGAACTTGAAAAGGACGCTCCAAAGACCCACCAAAGGCCCCATAAGCAATGCAACAACCGCCAAGCATAGGAGAAAGATAGACCCTTGTGCCCTAAGTGCAGATGATTACATAAGGGAGAATGCTTGGCAGGAACTAATATGTGCTTCAGCTGTGAAGTAGAGGGCCATAGGAGTCCTGAATGTCCGAAAAGGAGGAACGAGATGATTAATCCAAATAACCAAGGACAAGTTAAGAACCAAAAGAAGAATTGGCGGGACAAAGAGGCACCGCATAAAAGGTAAGGATGTACCGCGGCTAAGGAAGCCAATAGTTTCGGTTAAGTAGATACATGTACGCCTTTAAACCTTTTCTATATGACTTAACAGTCCATGTAAAAGTTTTAGTAAGATGCTAAGTTAAGAAGCTTCCTTCAAAGGACTTAAGACTCTTAAGTACCATAACGATACTAAGAAGGATTTAAACCCCTTAACGACCCATGTAAGATGTCAAGTTAAGTGGTTTCCTTCAAAGGGACTTAAGACTCAAAGGGACCATAAAGTTATTAAGGAGGATAACCTAAGATAAGAACAAGGAAAACTCAAAGGATAAGAAACCTATGAAGGACTTAGGCCCGTAACGACCCATTGATAATCCTTATACAAGAAGGAAGAAGGGAAGTCTTCAAGATACAACCTTGAGGAACAAGATTTATCATGATAAGGCTTGATGGGAAAAGAAGATAAGTCCTAAGATATAAACCAATGCAAGAAAGCTTAGTCATCTCAACATAGGACGTTGAGAAGACAATTGAGAAGAACTAATACCGAAATAGGTATTTGGCCTCAAGATATAAGTTAAGGACTAAGGCAACAAGGACAAGGATAAGCCGGAGCAGGGTAAGTCGAAAAAGAACCCCTAAGCAATTAAAAGAACGGGGTTAAATATAGACACCCCAACAATAAGGACGCAAGAAATTAAGGGCAATGAACTTTCGAGGATGAAAGTTCTTGAGGGGGGAGAATTTGTAACACCCCATAAATGAAGGGAATTAGATCCAACAAGAATAAGCCGCCCATGTAAGACCCAAAGGATCAAAATGGGAGAAATTAAAAGATTAAGTAAGGATGAGGATATCAAGTAAGTCATTCTTATACCTATCAAGTAATGTTAAGGAGTTAAGACCTATGAAAAACGATTGGAAAGGAAAAGTAAGTAAAAGGGCAAAAAGGTCATTTTTTCAATTATTAAGGATCTTCTCGGATTTTTAATTCCTTATCTACAAGGAATTTTAAGATGCTCAAGAATGAAAAAATGACCAAAAAGGGATGAAAAATATCTCGAAATATTATGGATTTTTTTTAGGAAAAATAATATTAAAATATTCAGAAAGTGGCAAATGACCAAAATACCCCTAGAAGAATGCATAATTACGAAAATGCCCCTCTAATCAGAATCAGAGCATCTACCGTGACCATCTGAGAAATATCTCTCTAAACCCAAATCTCAGCCGTTGGATCTTCCCCAAATTTGGACAAGATCTAGAAAACGGACAGATCATCACATCCAACGACTGGTATTCAAAACTAAAGTCGGTAAGCCTCTGATCGGAGCAGATATTTCTGACAAATTATCCAAAAAGTTCAATCTTTAAACCACGATGATTCTGGAGCTCTCAATGTTGGTTTAAGATCCTCCTATAAAGTCTGTAGTTGGGGCAACAATATGGAACAAGAAACGAGCAAGGTTGAGCACCCATTCGAGAGTTATGAGCGTTTAGATTGTGGGTCTCCTACTCTCGGCATTCTTCCAAATTTGAGAGCAATTCTCCACCATTCCTCCTCAAACTTATTCCTATAATTTCGAAACAAGATTACCCACAAGTTATATGAAGGAATCGAGAGTTGAAACGTAGTAGAAAAGATACCCAAGGGATTGAAAATTCGACGTGTCGGGTGAGTTGCATACCGAGAATAATTTCTCAAAATTAAGGACCCACACTCAAAGACGTTCCTCCAAACAAATTCCTATAGCTTGAGGAAATGGTATGAAAGAGGTTCCATGAAGAAATCGGGCCTTGAAAACCCCTAGAATCGGCTGCCCAATGATGAATCCCCTGTTTTAGCTTCGGCGAGGAAAATGATTTTTGACGAACTTTGGAGGTGAATATCTTAGGCTATGATCCACGAAAATGTATAAAATCTATCCCCAAGCTCTTCCTTGTAACACCATCGTTAAGTTTAATGAAGACATCGAGGGGCGAAACGAAGATATCAGAGCTGTGGAATGCCACTTTCAGACGGCAGCGCAAAGGACGCGCGCGTCTTCTTCCTGTCCAGAGGAAGAAGACGATGACTTGGCCGGTTCAACTGAACCGGCTAAGTCAGCCCAAAATCCGACCTTCCCTTGGTGTTTCTCAAACAAATCTTATGAAGTAAGTAAGCCCAAAATCTGACTAGTTCTTATTTCAAACCTTATAGTTCCAGAAACTAGACACAATAGGGAGTCTATGGAAGGAAATATGAAGTAATTCGGATACCGGAAGCTCAAGAACGGAGGTCCCAAATGTCGATGATGAGGTAAATAGCCACCTTGGACTTTTCTTAAGAAATACTTGTAGGAATCGCTTGGATTTTCATATGAACTCTTAACCATGTATGAAACAAGGATATATGAAATAAAAATCCAAAGAACCGTGAGTTAAGGCCCTAAACCGACCAAATTGCTCGGGATTTAAGGAACGTTGAGATAACCCACTAAATGAGCTCTGATACCTATGAAATTTTAATGTTGAGTATAATATATCATATTAAGGATATGTATGAAATTTGGTGGTCATTGGATAAGGATAAGTAGGTAAACCAAGAAATGAGAAAAAATGACCATAATGTCACTCAGGATATCTACTACGGTTCATGACCAAGATGACCTCCAAATAATATGAAACTCTACTATAGATCTTATTTTTTGATTCTTGATGAGGTTGTGAAGTTTGAAAGCCATTAGAACTCGTTAAATAGAAAAACCAAGAATTAGGGGTAAAACTACCATAATGCCCCTAAGGAAGACTACATACGGGTTAAGCCCTAAATGACCTCCCAACCTTCTGAAATGTTGTATGAATCTTTATCTCTGGATGTTGTATAAGGTAATGAAGTTTGGGAGTCATTGGGAAACGTTAGATAGCGAAACCAAGATATGGGGGAAAACGTACATCACGGTCCACATGACTTTACCTCCTAGGATGACTAACGAGGTACCCATGAAATAAGAGATTCCTCATAGGCACCCTTGGTTGCTAATAAAATTCTAAGTGCACAAGGTTACATTGGGCTATTCCTAAGAAGAACCTTTAAGTTCCAAGCTTGACCCAAGACGTTATGCATAAACCTAGGATTCCCAAGAATACAAGGAAACACCTAGGTTAATGCATATGGTATGCTTAACAAGTTGCTAGGATCCATGGCCGGAGTAACCGTTATCTCCTATCACGAAGTGTACCACGAGATCCCTATTCATCTTTAGGTGAGATGCCCTGCTATATGTACCATGAGCAGGTTGTCATGATGGACTTATTATTTTCCTCACCTAAATGAGATGCCCTGCAACACGATATGCCAGCAGGATGCCACGTTTATGATAATGTCACCTATGCACTCATGGAGAGAAAACTAAGGGTTACTTTGAAAGAGTTTTCAGGACCAAAACACGATGTATGACATGACAACCTCTAAGGGTTAGTTCTTGAAAATAAAACAAGAAGTCATATCGTAGCTCAAGGTCTAAATATGCTCCAAATCACCAACCATGTCCTATAGGGTCTATTTTACATTACACGAGGATAAGCTCAAGATTTCAAATTGGTTGGAGCAAGTTTGGAACATAATCCAAGATGGAACTTAAGGAAACGCCTAAAGAAAACATGTCAAGATTCAAGACTCTTCTAGAACCCTCTATAGAACTCCCTAGGAATCTATGACCTTCTAGAACAACGCATGCTAAGATGAGTTCATATGATTACGAATGCATGTTACAAGTTATGCTTCAAGAAAATAAGAACCTTAGAAACTTACAAGATTAAGAGCCAAGAACATTACCAAACAAGCTCTACAACTACCAAGATAAGAAGAATTCTAGGTACCACACAAATATGATGGACCAAAGTCCTTAGACATGAAAATTAGAGAATGCTAGGCAATACTCTAAGCATGTCCAATTGTGGCCCATAACTCCCACCACGCGGTGCTTTTTAAGGAGGCCTTTTTCCTCTTCTAAGTGGGATGCCCTGCACCGTGTTTCCTTTGCAGGATGTCATGTTTGGCCTCATTCCCCTCACCTAGATGAGATGCCCAGCGCCATGTTATGGTCTATCATGGAGAGTAACTTATGGCCACGATGGAGCAAGAAGAGAGTAAGTTACCCTAGCCATGAATCAAGAACCTCCTAGGACCTCCCACGGTACATCATGCTTAGAGACTCTATGGGTAGAGTCTTGGAGGGGTTCGATTTTGTCCTTTGTATTCAAGTCAACCTGTATGAACCATGACATTAATTTCAATTTAAATCCTCTAAATTATAGACCCTATGGTAGAGTTTGGGAGGATTATATATAATTTTGTTTTTATTAAATATCTTATTTTCTATTATTACTGTTTTAGAGGTGTCATAGTTACTCAAAAAATTTGATGGAGTTTCTTTCGTTTTATTTTTTTTAATGTTCACTAAATCTTTCCAATCTTCTATTTTCTTTCATTAAATTTTCTCCTTTTCCTTTGCTTCCCTTCTTATTAATTTTAATTATGTTCTTTGTTAAATTAAATCTATGTATTCCTTAAATTCATGGTAAATTTTTTCTTTTTTCTTTTAATCAATTCTTAATCTGTATTTTATTTTCCATTTGTATTTTCTTCGATTTGTTTTCATTCTACTTAATGGATTTCCAAATCTTTCCTTTTTGTTTTCTTACTGTATTTTCCATTTTTCTTTCTTTTCTATTCTCCATTTTTTTTCTTTCTAGTTTGTTAACAGTAGTGCTCATGTAACAGTATTTTCTTTTTTCTCTTCCTATATTTTCCTTTTTTTTTCTTTTCTATTCTAAGCTTAACAATATTTTTCTTTCTTTTTCTTCCCATATTTCTTCTTATTTTTCTTTTCTATTTGGTTAAACGGTTTAATTCTGTTCATAAATATTGATTGATGTTCTTGGTTTTTAAGTTAATCGAATGTTAACAAAGGATTGAAATAAACTAAATAATTACAATAATTTAAGAGATCCAAGATATAATTGGTTGTGATTTCCTAAAAATTAAATTAGGATAAAAGAAAAAGAATTATTTAATATATAACTTATGTAATGGATCAGACAAAAAAAAGAAACAAAATCTGCGGTCGCCGGCGAAGACCCGAAAACTCCATTGTTCGCCGGAGCTTTCGTTCTCACACGACCCATGAACTCCGCCCAACGTCTAGATCATGATATTATTAAAGAGAGAGAAAAGACGCCAGAAATTCTCTGATAATTGGGCGAAGGAGACGAAGTACGACACGCTATCCAGATTTGCGACTCGAACCGAGACCAACCCGCTCCAGTCCAAGCCCTCAGCCCAACGAAACCACCCGCGGCCCAGACGCCTCGGCCCGACCCAGAAAACCCATCAGCCGCGACCCGAGACCAAAAACCAAACCGACCCGAGACCCGCAAGCCCAATCCAATAACCGACGCTGATGGCCCGATCCACTACACGCGCTCAACCCAGGCCCGATCCACTACACGCGCTCAGCCCACACCCGCGACCGCGACCGAAAACCCGCGCCTTGACCCGAGAATGCCTGCACACAGGTCGCCTACTGATTGTGTCACGTGGCACGTCTGCACCTCGACACCTCCTCGGCTCCAACGGCTTAATTGGCTCTGCTGCGACTTCTCGTCTCCAGCGGCTTATTCTGCTTGAGAAACCCATATTTGACCTGTTCGACACCGTTTCGACCCTCCCAGACTTGATTTTGACCTCATTTTAAGGCTGTATTTCACAAATCTCAAGTTAGAAATTAATTATGTTTGTGAAATACTAACAAGGTGTCAAATGATCCAATAGGAAACAACCACCAACGGAATGGAAGCATATGCATATACGAGGAGCTAGGAGCTTACGTATATATTTTAGGGAGTACTTCGACTAAGGCCTACCAAATAAGTGGCCCAGCCGCGTAGGTTACGCATTTGTATGATGTGGCGCGTGCCCGTGGATTCGCACGTGTCATTAAATTGTATGTTAGACTGTTACGCTTTAATACGTAAGCTTGTGGAATGTGGATGTATGCTGTTTTTGTATTGATGTGATGCGCGATATAGTATGAGGTGACGTGTTGTGGTTATGACGTTTATGTGATTTCTAGATAATTTTGACATGAATCGTACGTCATAATAGGTTGTAATGAAAGAATGAAATGTGTGGCTATCTTCTTAATTTGTATGTAAACAGCATGATATGTATGATATGAAATCACGATAAATGACATGAAATATAACCCCGTTAGGATTATCTATAATACGTAGACTGAAAAATGAGAAATGATATGATATGCACGAAAAATGATAGCGGGGTTATATTTAATAATGTTGAAAACGGAAAAATGTTGGGACCTCATGCATTATGCGTGCTCATGCATTGGGGGGATACCCCTATTCCATCACGGGGGTACGAACGCGTACATCCATTAGGCAGGTGAAGTATTGTTATGTTTTACAAAATGCTGCCGTGACGGTTACTAATTCTAATGAATGTCTGGTAAAAGTTGAGCTACCAGAGAAGGCTCGCCCGACAAGAAAAGGGGCCCAACGGTGTGCGAACTGTCTGGTGAGCCCATAGTCGCACGTATGGGCTATGTGTAGAGTATATGGTACACATCCAAGTTGCCCTATTAGAAGTGTTGTAGGAAAAATAGACTGATATGATAGGTCCCATCATAGCATTTTGCATGTTCTTGTTGCATAACCCCGATAGGGGGTCACTTACTGAGTATTCTAGAAATACTCAAGCCTCGTGCTACTACATTTTCAGATAAAGGCAAGACACCCATGTCAGACCGACAGCAGCATCACACATCCCGTGACCGTGGCACAAGCATATGATAGATTGTTTTTCATTCGTAGTATAGGTTGGAATTGGTTGAATTTCATTTGCATTCATAGTATAGGTTAGTATAGGTTGAATTTCCGTTTGCATTATTAGTATAGGTTAGTATAAGTTGAAATTGTAATCGCATTAATAAACCATAGGTTAGTGTAGGGTATTTAATTCAGAATTGTTTTTCCTTTCTTTCCTTTGTATTTCACGAGGCAATGAATGAAGATTTAATGTTGCATTTATGATAAGGGCCATTTAATTTAAATTCCGCATTTAAAATATAATAATGACCTTAGATTAAATAGGAAAATTTTAGGGTCGTTACAGTTGGTATCAGAGCTCTAGGTTATAGATCTGGTAGACTAGCCTATGAAGTAAACTTGACATGTTCCACGGTCCAATCGTCGATGCTCTGTCGCTGTCAGGTGAAACAGGTCTTCAAAAAAATCAAAATCAAATGGTGGGAAATTTACACTTACACCCACGCAGATCTCGAAGCAGTTAAGGTCTGGCTATCTGAAAATGGCCACCTTCAAGATTTATCAAAAACGAAAACTACAGAGTTTCTTAACTCAAAGTCTAGGCTGCTTGCCGCATTAGCCCAGACAACTTCAGAAGCCGATTTTAAAAAGCTTCTCCAATAGGCCGCTTCAGTCGGTTCTACATCTTCTCCTTCTATAATAGAGGAAGAAGATACAATATATGATCTCAACGATCCATTTTTGGATTCTCAACCACCTCGTTAAAAATCTACATTTACAAATGACTGAATAGTCGTTAAAAAAAAAAAAAAAAAAAATCGTGGATATGTCTTCTGACATATTCCTTATCTTATCTCTCTTCTTTTCCAAAATTTGTCTTCCTGACAAATTTGCTTTCTTTTTCTTTTTTCCATATCTTTGATGGCTTTTGTACATTATTTCTTCTTTCTTTTAACTTCTTATGTCATGCTTGTAATTTTCTTGTAATTACCACTCTGTACTTCACATGGATGTAAATGACTGTATTTTAAGTTAGGATGACAGAGTTCATGTAAATACAGTCATTTACATCCATGTGAAGTACAGAGTGGTAATTACAAGAAAATTACAAGCATGACATAAGAAGTTAAAAGAAAGAAGAAATAATGTACTTGCCATCAAAGATATGGAAAAAAGAAAAAGAAAGCAAATTTGTCAGGAAGACAAATTTTGGAAAAGAAAGAGATAAGATAAGGAATATGTCGGAAGACATATTCACGATTTTTTTTTTTTTTTTTTTTTTTTTTTTTTTTTTTTTTTTTTTTTTTTTTTTTTTTTTTTTTTTTTTTTTTTTTTTTAGTTTAACGACTATTCAGTCATTTGTAAATGTAGATTTTTAACAAGGTGGTTGAGAATCCAAAAATGGATCGTTGAGATCATATATTGTATCTTCTTCCTCTATTATAGAAGGAGAAGATGTAGAACCGACTGGAGCGGCCTCTTGGAGAAGCTTTTGAAAATCGGCTTCTGAAGTTGTCTGGGCTAATGCGGCAAGCAGCCTAGACTTTGAGTTAAGAAACTCTGTGGTTTTCTTTTTTGATAAATCTTGAAGTGACCATTTTTTCAGATAGCCATTTGATTTTGATTGTTTTGAAGACCTGTTTTACTTGATCTTCAGATTCCTTAATTTGGAAATTCCAGGTTAGAATCCAAGGAATTTGAAAATATAGGCTAAAGCGCATAGCCAATGGAAATGGAGTTTTGAAGATATTTTGGACGAAGTAATGAAACGATTCTTGTATAGGAACGGGAAATATGTCTTTGGCGGATCCAAAGATATTCCACCATTTGATAAACAAAAATGGGTAATTGATTTTGTGAGCATTCTGGATTTTTGAGGGATCATCGCGACTCGGAATATGAGTAATTTCGACAGACTTGGTGTCGACTAAAATGAATTCATAAAACCTTCTGGTCTTATGAAGGTCTTCCGGGATATAGAAAAATCCCGTTGGATAAGCTTTTTTGACGACCTCGCTGATCTTTGGATCGTCGTATTCTGGCTCTACCAGGGCTTCTGGCAGGGATACAAATTTTTGAAAATAAGTCCTGATTTCAGGAACTGGAGAAAATCGAACGGGAACAACCGCGTCCGAGTAGTTGTGGGGACAGAAGGTCCTTTTGAAATGGAAGAGACAGTAGGTCTCGATGGAGTAACGGCAGATGGCCGTGTTGAAGAGGCAGAAAGCCTCGTCGGAGTAATAACCTCCGCTTGTCTTTGAGCCAGTTTTGCTTTAGACCTTGTCACCAGTGTGAAACAAGCGTCCATTGCATAACTGTCGGATGTCATTGGAGTAGGGGTGTTCGAAGAAGCAATGGGCTTCTTCCCTTTTTTCGCCGCTTTCTTTCCGGTCATCTCAGGGATGAAGAAGAGTAGCTAGGGAGAGTGTTTCCTTGAGAGTAGGAACTCTCTTGATAGGTAATCTGCCAAGGGGTTTTCGATCCCTTTTATAGGCAAAATTTGAAAGTCGAAGCAAGATAATATCGCTTGCCATCCAGCAAAAATTTGTTTTGATACGAGATTCTTTACATCCTTTTCTAAAACAAATTTGGATGCTCTAGAATCCGTTTTGATAACAAAGTTTTTGTTAATTAAATCACTTTGAAATTTCTGTACACAAAGTACTATTGAAAGTATTTCTTTCTTTACTGTCGAGTAATTTTTTTGAGTAGAATTCCATATGCCCGAGTGAAAACGGACAATGGACTCTTTCTTGTCAAGGGACTGTTTCAGGATTCCTCCATATCCTATATCGGATGCGTCGGTCTCCACTATTAGACTAGCCCTCGGGTTTATCAGCGATAAACACGGAATTGATTTGACAAGGGATTTGATTTTTTAGACTGTTTTGGTGTGTTCTTCAGTCCAGGGCTTTGGATTCTTTTTTAGCCTTTCAAAGAGTGGTTTGCAAATAGGTCTGTTATTTTGAAGGAAATGAGACATAATTGAGACATCCCAAAAATCTTTGGAGTTGGTTTTATCCGTGATCTGATCCGGAAAATTTGAGGCAAACTCAATCGATCTTTGAATGGGTTTAATTAGACCCAAATGAATTTCAAATCCAAGAAAGCGGATTTTTGTTTGAAAAAGTTTAATTTTTGGTTTGGACACAACTAAACCATTTCTTTTGACGATTGTCAAAAATGTTTGAAGATGCTTAAAATGTTGATCGATGTTTTGAGAAAAAATCAGAACATCGTCAATATAAACAATTGAAAAGTTTTGAAAAGGATTGAAAATATCATTCATAATTTTTTGAAATTCGGATGGAGCGTTTTTTATCCCAAATGGCATAACGTTCCATTCGTATTGTCCGAAAGGGACGTTGAAAGCCGTTTTGTACTTGTCTTTTTCTGAAATCTGGATTTGCCAAAATCCTGACTTCATATCAAATTTTGAAAATACTTTTGCATTTGAAATTCTTTGCATCAAATTTGATTTATTTGGAATTGGATATCTAATCCATTCCAAAACCTTATTTAAGGGTTTGTAGTTTATTATCAGTCGCGAGACTCCACGTTCCTTCTCTGCTTGGTTGTTGACGTAAAAAGCCGCGCATGACCAGGGCCTAATAAGACCCTTCTGCAAAATATCATTAATTTCTGCTTTGCAGAATGTTAGTAATTCTTTATTCATTTGAATAGGTCGGGCCTTTGTGGGAATATTTTTTTCCTCAAAGTTTTTGATATAAGGAAGATTAACTATATGTTGCTTCCTATTCCAAAAGGCATTAGGGATAGTAGAACAGATTTCTCTCTCTATTTGGTCTTGTAAAGTTTTGATTTTAGACTGAACAACCTTACTTTGAAGTTGTTCTTCTATTCTTTTGAATGAAATCTCTTCCTTCAGAAAAGAGATTTGCCTTTCTTTGTAATTTAATACATTTATGGACTGAATAATGATATTCTTTTGAAGATTATTTATCTCACTTATCCTTATGGGGGAAAGGAAATTAAATTTTATCTTTTTTCCTAAGGCTTTTGATTCTAACCCGTTTTCAGTTATTTTGAAAGGGTATAATTGAGTAATGAAAGGAGTGCCTAGGATTAATTCTTGTCCTAAGTCCTTTACTAGAAGGAAGGAATTTATGAAGCAAATTCCATCATTACAAACATGGACTTTTGATAATTTATACTTAATTTTGAGTCTGTTGTTGTTTGCACCTCTAAGGCCTTTAGTAGTTTTTTCAAAATACTTTGTAGGTATTAGACCTTCTTGAATGCAATTTTGATCGGCTCCTGTATCTATGAGAGCCTTTAACGTTATTTTGAAATCATAAATTTTCAGGGTAACGAGAGCGTACCATTTTTGGTATTGAGAAGTGGTGATGGCTCCAACGAAGGAACTTTGAAAATCATCTTCGTCTAGGTTTGGTTGCGTTGTTTCTTTTTGCTCGGGCAGCTTTTCCTGAAGTTTGAGAATTTCTTGGCGGAGCATATAAGATTCTGACCTTGTTTCAGATCTTAATGCTTGTACTTCTTGTTTGAGATTATTAATCTCTCTTTGAAGGTCTTGGGTAGTTAGTTCTCTAGGTTTTTCGAACCTTTGGAGAACTGATTGGAGTCTGTAGGGATTTTTTTCTTCCCTTTCTGATGGTTTAGAGACCATCATTGCATCTCTAAGTCTTTGAGCAATTTTTTGCTGAATTTCTTGATCTTGAATTTTCTCTACCACTTCGAGTAGAATCTCTTATCTTTTGTAAGGACATTTATGCATCCTTCGCACGTCCTTTTTCCCTCCTGTTCTGATTCGTATTCTGTATTAGAATATGAATCGGATTCTTCTTGTAGTTCGAGGATTTCTCCCTCGCTGGATTGTTCCGAGTCTGTTAGAACTAGTCGTAGTAGCTGATTCTTCAGCTCTTGATCAATATCCAACTCATTGATCTTTCCTCTGATCGGACACTTATTGACATAGTGTCCTTCTTCCCGACATTTAGAGCAAGTTTTCTTTTTCTTGCTTATTTGGGATCTTGTAGGGGTATATCTTTTCTTTGAATATGTTGGCTTTTGAGATTGCACGGGTCTACTCCGATATTTTTCTCTAGGCCTGTATGAGCTATATGATTTTGGATACGTCTTGACCTTCTTTCTTCTGGAGGTCGAGGGAGCTTCTATCCCCTTGCATCCATATTGATCGCAAAACCTTCCAAGCTCTTTTTTGTTTGATATTGAAGAATTGAGCTTGTTTTGAATCTTTGACTCATTGCAAAGCCTGAGTCCTTCTTCTATGATGAAAGATGTTATGGATCGAGTGACCTAGGTCATCGAATGAAAAAATCAGTCTCAATAGTAAACGGCATTATAAAGTGAGAGTGGTTTTCTTCATGGTCCGATCTTATGCAATACTCATTGCATAGGATACCCCCACTCACATGTCTCCACATGTACAATTTAGTGATCACATTGTTTATATCATATACAAAAGTGGGCCGCATCCATATTGTCCCCAGAATAAGGTACTCAGCCTTATCCCTATACTATAGATCATTTTGACTATATACTTGAACTTGATCCGCTCTTATGTCTCTACATATAGTTCAAGTAATCATACTATAGCCAGAGTGTTCTTTAGTTTATTGGATTTAGATTAATGATCGTAACATTCACTTTATTCAATAACAATCTTTACTGAATAAACATCAATAATAACTTTATTGAAAACAGAATATGTTTTTGTTTACAAACTATGAGTTTTAGGACATAAAATCCAACACGCATGACCCCAGCGGAACTAAAAGAACTTAAATTACAACTACAATACCTATTAGATAAAGACTTCATTTGACCTAGTGTATCCCCTTGGGGTGCGCCAGTGTTGTTTGTTAAAAAGAAAGATGGTTCTATGCGTCTATGCATTGACTATAGAGAATTAAACAAGAGGACAGTAAAGAACAAATATCCATTATCACGCATCGAGGACCTATTTGACCAACTTCGAGAAGCAACGGTGTTTTCCAAAATAAACCTTCGATCAGGATACCATCAAATTAAGATTAAAAACGAAGATATATCGAAAACATCCTTTTGAACAAGATATGGCCACTACGAGTTTGTATTAATCTCCTTTGGCCTCACCAACGCCCCAACGGTGTTCATAGAATTAATGAACCGAGTATTCAAGGAGTGCCTAGACATGTTTGTGATCATGTTCATAGACGACATCCTGATATACTCGAATACGGACCAAGAACACCAAGAGCACCTTCTAAAGCCCTAACTATCTTAAGGGAGAACAAGTTGTATGCCAAATTTTCTAAATGCAAATTTTGGCTACGACGGGTTTCGTTCTTGGGATACGTAGTGTCTAAAGACGGAATTTTAGTAGATCCCACCAAGATAGAAGCCGTCACGAAATGGAAACGCCCAACTACGGTCACCAGGGTATGAAGTTTCTTGGGATTGGCAAGTTACTATCGAATCTTTGTCCAAGACATCACTAGAATAGCCTCGCCTCTCATCCAATTGACAAAAAAGAGCGTACCTTTCGTATGAGATGATACCTGTGAGGCCAGCTTCCAGGATCTAAAACAAAGATTAGTGTCCGCCCTAGTGCTCACGGTTCCAGAAAGTTCTGCGGGATACAAGATTTACAGTGATGCATCCAAAAAGGGTCTAGGCTATGTACTGATGCAACATGACAAGGTTGTTGTGTACGCGTCACGCCAATTAAAAGAATACGAGAAAAACTATCGTACACATGATTTGGAGTTGGCAACGGTGGTGTTCGCATTAAAAATTTTGCAACACTACCTATATGGCAAAAAGACCCAAATTTACACGGATCATAAAAGTCTAAAATACTTCTTCACACAAAAAGAATTGAACATGAGACAACGTAGATGACTAGAGTTGGTAAAAGATTACGACATAGATATCCAGTACCACCCTGGAAAAGCAAACCTAGTTGCAGACGCACTAAGTTGAAAAACAGTACACTCGTCGGCGCTCATCACAAGGGAGTCACGAGTGCGAGCTGATTTCGAACGAGCTGACATAGTGGTAGTAACCGAGGAGGTTATAGCCCAGATAGCCCGAATTACAATGCATCCCACGCTCAGATAGAGGATCATAGACTCACAACGAGAGAACCCTAGCCTATACAAAATCCTAGACTAGTTGACAGTAGGCCTAATGAACGGTTTTTCTAAGTCAACAGATGATGGACTGTTATGTCAAGGTCGTTTATGTGTCCCAGCTATGAGTGAAATAAAGAACAAAATCCTAACCGAAACATACAACTCACCCTTCTCGATACATCCAGGTGGTACGAAGATGTACCAAGACCTGAAACAACACTTCTGGTGGCGGAGTATGAAAAAGGATATCGCAGAATACGTGAGTAAATGTCTGTTGTGCCAACAAGTAAAAGCCCCTAGGCAGAAAACAGGCAGACTACTACAACCTCTAAGCATACCGGAATGGAAATGAGAGAATATTGCTATGAATTTCATAGTAGGATTACCCAAAACACTAAAAGATTACACAATAATTTGGGTAATTGTCGATCGACTGACAAAGTCGGCACACTTCCTACCGGGTAAAACAACATATACAATAGACAACTGGGCTCAACTGTATGTGAAAGAAATTGTGAGGTTGCATGGAGTCCCGGTATCAATAGTGTCGGATCGGGACCCGCGTTTTACGTCGGCCTTTTGGCGTGGACTCCAAAAAGCTTTGGGTACCCACCTTGACTTTAGCACTACCTTCCACCCACAGACTGATGGCCAAACAGAACGGTGAAACCAAATCTTAGAAGACATGCTTCGGCATGTGTTATGGATTTCACGGGGAGTTGGGACACTAAACTACATTTAATGGAATTCTCGTACAATAATAGTTTCCAAGCAACAATCGGGATGGCACTGTTTAAAGCATTATATGGAAAATGGTGTAGATCCCCATTGTGCTGGGAAAAGTAGGAGAACGAGAACTAGTAGAACCCGAGTTGGTCCGCATCACAAACGAGGCGGTACAGAAAATTAGAATAAGGATGCGCATCGCACAAAGTAGACAAAAGAGCTACGCCGACGTTAGGCGTAGAAACTTAGAGTTCGAAGAGGGGGACTCAGTGTTCCTAAAAGTAGCTCCTATGAAAGGCTTTCTAAGATTCGAACGTAAAAGAAAGCTAAGCCCTCGCTTTATCGGACCTTTCGAAATCTTAGAACGAATAGGTTCAGTAGCATACAAACTATCCTTACCACCTTCACTCTCGAGCGTACACGATATATTCTATGTGTCTATGTTGAGGAAATATATTACAGACCTTATGCACGTGATAGACTATAGACCCCTCAAGATTGAGGAAAACTTAAGTTATCAAGAGAAACCGATTCAAATCCTAGCTCGGGAAGTGAAAGCCTTACATAATAGAAACATAGGTTTCGTCAAGGAACTATGGCGAAACCACCAAATCGAGGAAGCGACGTGGAAACAGGAAGAGGAAATAAAAGAAAAATATCCCAAATTGATCCAAGAGTTCGAGACTTTCGAGGAAAAAAGTTCTTTGTAGGGATAGATAATGTAATAGATCAGACAAAAAAAAAAAAATTGTGGTCGACGGCGAAAACCCGAAAACTCCAGCGTTCGCCGGAGTTTTCGTTCTTACACGACCCACGAACTCTGTCCAACGTCTGGATCAACACAGAACAAAACCCCAACCTTCAGCAATCTCGGAACGCCTCTAAGAAATAAAAACATTGAGAAAAATGTGAGAAACAGAGAGAAAACTGAAGAAGCTCCGGCGAAGCCAAACCATACGAAATCAATGTCGAAATCTCTAATTTATGCCACGAAAATAATCTCAGAGACCTTTACACAAACTAGGGATAGATTTTGACGGTTCTTACACGTCGTACATCGTCGGGGAAGGAGGACAGAACATCAAGTTTTTGAACCCTTTCAGATCTGGAAGCTTTCGACTTATACAAACCAAACAAACACCATAAACGAGATTAGGGGTCAAAGGAGACTCGAAAACGAAAGAAAAAAGGAGGAAAAAGGACGTCAGAAACGACGCTAAAAATTCTCTGATAATCGGGCGAAGGTGACAAAGTCTGACCCGCGATCTAGACTTGAGACCCGAACTAAGACCAACCCGCTCCAGTCCAAGCCCTCGGCCAAACGAAACCACCGCAGCCCAGATGCCTCCGCCCAACCCAGAAAACCCATCAACTGAGACCCGAGACCAAAAACCAAACTGACCTGAGACCTACAAGCCCAATCCAATACCCAACGCTGACGGCCTGGTCCACTACACGCGCTCAACCCAGTCTCGGTCCACTACACACGCTCAGCCCAGACTCGTGACCGCACCCGAAAACCCGCGCCTCGACCTAACGATCGCCTGCACATGCCTCCTCATTACGCCATGTGGCACGTCCAGCGCGACACCTCCTCGGCTGCAGTTGCTTAATTGGCTCAGTTGCGGCTTCTCAGCTCCGACAGCTTATTCGGCTCAAGAAATGCATTTTCGACCTATTCGGCGCTGTTTCGACCCTCTCGGACTCGTTTCGACCTCATTTTAGGTAAAATATGTCATTTTAAGGCCGTATTTCACAAATTTCAAGTTAGAAATCAATTATGTTTGTGAAATACTAACAAGGTGTCGAATGATCCAATAGGAACTAACCACAAACAGAACGGAAGCATATGACATATACAAGGAGCTAGGAGCTTACGTATATATTTTAGGGAGCACTTCGGCTAAGGCCTACCAAGTAAGTGGCCCTACCGTCAAAGGTTACGCATTTGTATGATGTATATTGGCGTGTGCCCATGGATTCGCACGTGTCATTAAATTGCATGTTAGACTGTTACGCTTTAATACGTAAGCTTGTGGAATGTGAATGTATGTTGTTTTTGTATTGATGTGACTTGCGATATAGTATGATGTGACGTGTTGTGCTTATGACGTTATGTGATTTTTAGATAATTTTGGCATGAATCGTACGTCATAATAGGTTGTAATGAAAGCATGAAATGTGTGGTTATCTTCCTAATTTATATGTAAACAACATGATATGTATGACATGAAATCACGATATATGACATGAAATATAACCCCGTTAGGATTATGTATGATACGTAGACTGAAAAATGAGAAACGATATGATATGCACGAAAAATGATAGCGGGGTTATATTTAATAATGTTGAAAATGGAAAAATGTTGGGACCTCATGCATTATGCATGCTCATGCATTGGAGGATACCCCAATTCCATCACGGGGGTACGGACGCGTACATCCATTAGGCAGGTGAAGTATCGTTATGTTTTACATAATGCTGTCGTGACGAGTACTAATTCTAATGGGTGTCCGGCAAAAGTTGAGCTACCTGAGAAGGCTCGCCCGACAAAAAAAGGGGTCCAGTGGTGTGCGAACTATCTGGTGAGCCCATACTCGCACGTATGGGCTGTGGGTAGAGTATATGCTACACATCCAAGCTGCCCAATTAGAATAGTGACGTTGGAAAAATAGACTGATATGACAGGTCCCATCATAGCATTTTGCATGTTCTTGTTGCATAACCCCGATAGGGGGTCACTTACTGAGTATTCTAGAAATACTCAAGCCTCGTGCTACTACATTTTCAGATAAAGGCAAGGCACCCATGTGAGACCAACGGCAGCATCGCACATCCCGTGACCGTGACACATGCATAGGATAGATTGTTTTTCATTCGTAGTATAGGTTAGTATAGGTTGAATTTCATTTGCATTCGTAGTATAGGTTAGTACAGGTTGAATTTCATTTGCATTCGTAGTATAGGTTAGTATAGGTTGAATTTCCGTTTGCATTATTAGTACAGCTTATTATAGGTTGAATTGTAATCGCATTAATAAATCATAGGTTATTATAGGGTATTTAATTCAGAATTGTTTTTCTTTTCTTTTCCTTGTATTCATTTTTCACGAGGTAATGAATGACAAATTAATGTTGCATTTATGATAAGGGTCGTTTAATTTAAATTATGCATTTAAGATATATTAATAACTTTAGATTAAATAGGGAAATTTTACGGTCGTATCCACCTCTAAAAGGCCTTTTGTTTTTTATCAGATCTGACGTTTTTGTTGTTTTTCTGTTTTGTTGTTGAAGTGATCTTATGATATGGTTGGTTGAGGAGATATAAATGTGGAAGGGATGAGAAGTTAATGGAGGAGGCGGGTAAATGTTGTTTTTTTTAATGTAATCTTCGTTTTTTTTTTAACTATTTTTATTTATTTGTTTGTTTATTATTATTATTATTATTATTATTATTATTATTTTGGCTATTACATTACATCCCTCTCATACCATATAAAATTTTTATATGAAGCAAAAACAAGTAATATTCTAATAGCTTCTAATTCAGCAATAGTTGCAAAAAAAAAAAAAATCATAATCTATACGTTCCTCTTTGACAATAACCTTAAGTTAAAAGTCTAGCTTTATTTTTAATAATATTTCCATTTTATCTCTAAATACCCACCTAATTTCAATAATGGACACATTAGAAAGTTTATCGACTAATTCCCAAACTTTGTTTCTTTGAAATTGATTTAACTCGTAGTTAAAATCCAAAATTTATCATTTTCGGCATCCTTAAGACTTTTTGGTTCCATTTGAGAAACAAAAGCAAGATTATTAAACAAATTAATAGAGAAACGAGTTTTCACATCTTGTTCAAGATCACAATTAAGTCCTTGGGATGAGATTGGACATACTTCCATTCATTAGGCATTGATGAACAATATTCTTCCTTAATTTGATTAAAGCTCACCTCTGGTTTGCTTTAATCAATTTCCTTGCCTTTGTCACTAACAAATAAGTCTCTAAAATTTCTTTCTAAATCATCACCACAAATAGACTCATTCCAAATACTTTTACAAGATTAGTTAAATACAACCTGCATAGATTTCTCAATAACTAAAGTTCTCCTATTATAAGCTCTATACCCTTAACTACTAGATGAATAACTAAAAAAAAATACCAACATTCGTTTTAGTGTACGACTCAAAATTTTCACTTACCTAGAGTCTCTACCGTTATCATCATCTATACTCGTATGCGTAATTAAACATTTAAAAACTTCATCTGAAAATACTGCTATGGACTTACGTGTTCAAAAACATCTTTGAACGACATAACAAAAACTAAATAAAATAAATAGCTTTAAAATTAAGAAGACCCTACTTTATTCTAAGATTATATCTTTCTTACCCGACAGCCCCACGCGAGAAACGCTAAATTTGTCCTTCACTTGCTTTCCTCCTCCATCGCCGGCTTTACTACTAAATGAATAACCAAGAAAAAATTCCAACTTCCGTTTTAGTTTAACGACCCTAAATTTCAACTTACTGTTATCATCATAAAACATAATGTCATGGACTTATGTGTTCGAAAACATGTTTAAACATACAACAAAAACTAAATAAAATAAATAGCTTTAAAATAAAAAAAATAAAAAACTATTAAAGCAATAGTCTTTTCTTCTTCTCCCTCATTTTCCCTCTGTATCATACTATTTTTCTATGTAGGTGGATTCTGTGAGGTGCGGCGGAAGGTCGTTGGCGTGTTCATGGCGTCGAGGGAAACGTGTAGGGTGAGGATGCGAGAATTCCGGCGAGTCATCGAAATTCTCGCCCCCATTTTCCAACGACTTTTTTTTTTATCCTTATATTTAGAATCAAAATTTCTAAGTTTTTCTTTATTTTTTTTAGAACAAAACATCTAAAGGAAAAAAAAACTTTAAAATACCCCATATTTGAAATTTTGTTATGGCACCATTGACAAGAAGTTTTATCTAAGGAAAGTCTCATTAAAACTCAATTTAAACACTATTAATGGTTTCCACCTAAAAGTATTTGCTTAAATCATATTTATTCAACATTGATCTGACAAATTGATGTAAAAGTATGATTTTTCCTTTCAACCACAACTTTTTGTTGAGGTGTTTTAGAGAGAAGTTAGGAGAAAAACCATTTTCTTTCACCAAAATTTTCAAACTCTATTTGCACAATTCTGTAAGTTATTAATTACAAAAACATGATCCTCCTCCTCATTTTAGTAATTAAAAAACCTTTTTCATTTCTAATTCTTGTGGCAAAACTAACCAATCTCTTCACACCATCATCCTTGTTTAGTCAAAATCCAAGTAAATCTAGAAAAGTCATTCATAATTTCCTAAAGCTACCAATTTTAGAAGGACCAAATAAATTAACTTGTAATAGTTGAAGAGGTCAAGTTGTAGAAAAGAATGACATTTAACCAATAGAGATGAATTACCTTTACTTAGATTTATTTGGGAGAGATGAATGACCTTTATTCAGATTTATCTAGGAGAGATGAATGACCTTTAAGCAAATTTACCAAATGTTTAAGGGAGAGATGCAACCGTTGTTACAGTAAGTATATCTTAAATTTTTCTTTTCTTTTTATCCTAATTTTGTTGGTAGGAAATGACGATAAATTATATACGAGATCTTCCTTAATTTCCTAATTTCATTTTTAAGAAATCACAATAAGTTATATATATATATATATATATATATATATATGAGATTTTCCTTAATTTCGTGAAATAATATCGACATAATTTTTTTTAAGTTTTACTACCAAGCTCAATTTAGAAACAATGAAAAACATGAAATTCGATTTTTACTAAGACAATTAAGTGAATATTCAAAATAGGTAATGTCTCAAAGCAATCAAATTTGGAGCTAGATAGAACTTCAGCTAAGGCCAACGAAGTAAGTGCCCTTACTATCGGCTCGGTCGGAAGACTTACTTTATGTATGACGACATGTGCCTAGTGGTTGTCATTTATGCTTTTATATGTTGTGATGTGTTGGCTAAATTATTAATAATGATGTATGATATTATGATGACATTATATAATGATGATGTATGATAGTATGATGACGATATATGATGATAATATGATGATGATGACATAATGATGATGATGTATGATAGTATGGTGACGTTATATGATGATGTGATGACGATGACATGATCATGATGTATGATATTATGATGACGATGACATAACGATGATGATGTATGATATTATGATGATGTTATTTGATGATGTTATGATGATAATGACATAATGATGATGATGTATGATATTATTATGTTATATACTGATTAAAAGATGATGATGCCATAATGAGGATGATGTATGTTATTATGACGACGTACATGATGATGATATGATGATGACGACATAATGATGATGATGTATGTTAATATGATGACGTAAGATTGTATTATAATAGATGGTTTAACATGACGTTATTCTATATCAAGATGATGTGCATGTATTGAATGACATGATGCATTTTGATGATGATTTATTTTCCTAAAGACACAACCCTAATTGAAGTTAATAATGATGAGCGTATGAAGACCAACACCTACATGTTGCTTAGAGTAATATATGAACGGTGTATAGGTTGTGTCACGAAGATGATTTAAAGATGAAAACTTTAGGGACCTCATGCATTTTGTGTGTACATATACATCAAAATACTTTTCCATTTATGATGATGAGTACGGACGTGTACGCTATGATGATGATCATCATCATGTCTCACATGACACTCAGGGGTCTGTTGACCTCCAAACGTCGCTACGGACAACTAGCTTGACTATGATAGGTCCAGGGGGTGCAAACTGCCTGTAGATCTACACTCGCATGTGTGAGTTGTGTGCAGGGAAGTACTACACATTCAATTTTGTATAGACCGGAGGCCACCCCTATGGTAGTTTTTAAATGATAGGTTCTTAAATCATGAATTGCACGTGTTTGCATTCCCTAACCCCAATAGTGGGGTCAATTACTCAGTATTTCTTAAAATACTCAAGTTGTGTGCTACTTCTATTTCAGATAAAGGCAAGGTATCCCTATACGGCTGATGAGGGCATCAAAATTCGAAACCATGACACATGCATAGGGTAGCTGTACTTACTTTATTAGATTTACGCTAGAATACGGTGTTTTTAATTTTAATGTTTATTTATTTTATATAGTATTTTGTTGTGTCATTTAAAAGATGTTTTCGAATACCTAAGTCCATGACATTATTTTAAGATGAAGTTTTAAATGCTTAATTTTGCATATGAGTATAGGTGATGATGACAGTAGCGACTCTAGGTAATTAGAAATCTAGGGTCGTTACATGAAAGGGGACATAGTTTGTCTAATGACTAGCATCACAAATTTTATCTTTTTAAAATTTGAATTTAGGGAGATCTCTAACTAATGAATTTTTGAAATATTTAAAATCAAGTGCATACTAGCGTGTACTATACTTGTATGCCATAACCAAGAATTATCAGTATCATGCAAAACTTAAAGCTTAAAGCTTAAATAAAGACATTTATAATATGTAGAACAATCATTTAAATTAATAGTTACATTATCATCTTTATTTTCAATAAATAAAACTTTTATATCACTAGAATTTTCAATTATGCAACTATTTTTATCAAACACAAATCTAAACCTTTGTCACATAATTGACTATACTAATTAAATCAAGTTTTACACCATCAACTAAAAATACATTTTCATAAGAGTATAAGAATTAGTACCAGTCTCGAACAATCATTGTCTAAGTACAATTTATTTTTCTTGAAAACTTTCGGACATACAAACAAGAATATTCAAAATTGTCTTTTACTACCCATACTCGTTTAGGTCCTAGAAGGTTAGTCTTTCTACACATTTAGGATTATATTTTATTTTTGTATCTACATTAAAGATACAAATTTATGTACAAATTTATGTATTTTATTTTTATTGAAAAAATTATTTCTTGAAATATTGTGCAACTTTATATTTTGAGAAAAAAAATTTCTAGAAAGATTATGAGCATATTTCATTTGGAAACATTTAGGTCCAATATAACTAAATACCACAATAATAACATATAAGCAAAAATCCAAGTTTATCATGCTTAGACAAAATTTGAGGTATTTGTCATGTTCAGACAAAATTTGAGGTATTTGTCATGCTTAGACATAACTTTAGGTATGATAGGCATAGACAAAACAGAAAGATACTTTAACAAATGTAATAGCCCACATAATAATAATAATAATAATAATAAATAAACAAATAAGTAAATAAGTAAACAAATAAAAATAAAAACACTAACCTCTCATTCCCACAATATCACAGATTATGAAAAGAAAGAGAAAAAAATATCCCAGATCCTGCACAAAGAAACAAAACAACAAAGATCACAGATCCTGCAAAAAGAAACCGAAAAACAAAAATGGTCTTCACCATAGAAGCAGATTTAAGTGAAGAGAGTTGTGGTCGTTAAGGTACATATTAAATCATTCCTTTTTGTTTATTCTAATTTCATTTTTAGGAAATCACAACCAATTATATCTTAAATCTTCTTTTTGCAATGATTTAGGTCTATAATTTTATATGAATTTCTGTAGATGAAGTCATATTTGAAAAGAAGAATTTATCTGTTAATTTAAATGTTAACAAGTAAAGATTTGGAAAGAAGAATTTACCTGTCAATTTAAATGTTAACAAAATTAAAGGAAGAAAAAAAAAAGGAAAATAGAGATAAGAGAAAGGAGGAAAGATTTGGAAAGAAGAATTAATTAGAATACATAAAGAGAAGAAAAATAGAAAGAGAAGACTAAGAGAGGCCAGAATACTGTTAACAAAATCAAAAGAAGAAAAAAAAAATAGAGAGAAGGCCAAATACCATAAACAAAATCAAAAGGAAAGAAAAAAAAGAAGGAATATAGAAGAAAAATAAATAAAAAGAGAGCAGTAAAGAAGAAAAAGGAATTAGAAGACCAAAATACAAAATTAAAAAAAAATACATAGAAAGAGAAAAATAAAAGGGAAGAATGGGAGTAAGAATTGATTGGAATTGACCAATAATATGATTAGGTAAGAATCAATTAAAAATTGGCCAACAATATCTCTAAACAAAAATCAAGAGATAGAGTACAGAAAGAATATCAGAAGACAAGAAAGTAGTCATTCAAAATAAAAAATAGAAAATGAAATCTTAATATAACGTTCCAAGACTTTATCCCGATAAAATCTTTAATGCTCGCATGAAGTCTAGCACATGAACCATTATAAGAGTTAGAGAATTGAACGTGAAATTGATGCCATGGATTCATATAGGTTGACTTACAAAGGACAAAATCGAACTTTCATTAAGGATAAATTGGTGACACTCGTATAAGCTAATCAGGGAAGTGACCTTACTATATGATAGGCTAAAAAGTGTATGAGTTATGACCATGTATGAGTTGTATCGTATGATGTCGTATGAGTATATGAGGATGTATGAGTATATGATGATGTATGAGTTATGATGATGTATGAGTTATGATGCTTGATGATGTGCGTAGTATATATATTTCGATGCATGACGTACTTGATATGCTTGATGCACTTTATGATAATATGATGAGTATGATGATTGCGTGACGTTTACCTTAATATGATGATGTTTTCCATATTGAGCATGCTATATGATGATGAGTGTCATATTGCATCATGTCGTTAGATCGACATAGGACACAACCCTAAGAGTATGAAAACAATATTAATACAAATATCCACGAATATGTGTTACCTAGAGTAACAAAGAGATGAGACTAGAGGGTTGTGTCAGAAGAGACATTATGATTGATTTAGAGGGACCTCATGCATATTGTATATTCATAAGCATAGGGCTACTTCCCCTAGAGATGATGAGTGCGGACGCGCACAGTACGATGATGAGTGCGAATGCGCACAGATGAGGGGGTTACTGAGACGCATGACACTATGGGGTTCGGCTGACCTCCGGACGTCGCTACAGATTAGCTTGACCAGAGGGTCCAAGGGGTGTGCGAGCGCCCTGGGGATTCACACTCGCACATGTGAATTGTGTGTAGGGAAGTACTACACATCCAATTTGTCCGAGACTAGAGACCACCCCTATGATGATTAGAGATAGGTCTCTAAATCATGATTGCATGTATTTGCATTTGCATGGCCCCCTATAGTGAGGCCACTTACTGAGTATTCTTCGAAATACTCAGGCCGTGGGCCACATCATTTTTCAGGTAAAGGCAAGGCGCACTTGTACGGAGGACGACGACATCGCGAGCAGAGACTGTGGCACGTGCATAGGGTAGATTCATATTTAAATTTCTAGCTCTAGGTTAGAATAGTTTGCTATGCATTTCATTGTTTTAAATTATTTTGTATTGCTTTTATTTTCTCTAAATTTCAGTATTTCGTATTTAAACATTTAAGACCATGGCTGTGTTTTCGAGAGAAAAAGTTGTTTCAAGCGTTTTTCGAAGTTTCACTATGAATGATGTTAATGTAAGAGTTATATTTCTGCATTATAGATGAGCATGAGATATAGATTAAAAATATAGTTCTAAAATTATTATTAAAAACTGAAACAAAAATGAGTATTTTATAAATAAATAAAGTTTTTTTCTTTTTTTTTTCTTTTTAGTGCCACTCCCATTTATTATATTTTGTTCTCTCCTTTC
The DNA here is from genome assembly GCA_033971965.1 of Cucurbita ficifolia. Taxonomy (NCBI): domain Eukaryota; kingdom Viridiplantae; phylum Streptophyta; class Magnoliopsida; order Cucurbitales; family Cucurbitaceae; genus Cucurbita; species Cucurbita ficifolia. Next base: position 215,310 of record JASJUX010000029.1, on the reverse strand, counting down.
TTTTACCGTTTTATAATTTAAAAATAAAAAATTAAATTTTAAAAACTATTTATACACGTTATATTACTTGTTTCAGTAAAAAAAAAATACATTTTAAAAATCAAAGTCCAAATTTAAAAATTATAAATAATAATAATAATAATAAAACTATTAAAAAATTTTATTTTTATTTTATTTAAAATTTATGTTATAATTCAAAGTAAAAAACTACTTTGTAATAACCATCAGAATTACACAAAATAAATAGAGACAGGGCAAGAATAAGAATGAGCCCTTTCACGAGTTACATGTCTTTCATTTCATTTATCGGAGACTCTTCAAGGCCCTTTCTCAACTCATAAATTCGTTTCTCATATGCTTACATGTTGAGGTAGCAAGTTTCTGTTAGCTATTTTTTTTTTGTTATTAGTGAAGTCAGTTGAGTCGTGTCTTTTTTGATCTTTTCTACCTTTCATGTATTTTTTCTAGCATTGGACCCTATGAATAAAGAAGGATCATTTTTGGTACATTTGCCAAGTCTCTGGAATTTACAGCTATCATTTGGTATCAGAGCCAAAGCAAAACAAAGTGATCCAAGAGAGAAAATGAGCAGCGACAAAACACTCACAAAGATTCCACAGTTTGATGGTCACTATGATCATTGGAGTGAACTGATGGAAAACCTCTTGCGTGCCAAGGGTTTGTGGAGTCTAGTGGAAGAGGGTTACATCGAACCGGCAGGGGAATCGAAGTAACTGCAGTGTAGAAAAGGAATCTTGAGGAGTTCAAGATGAAGGACCATCATGTGAAGTACTACCTGTTCCAAGCAATTGATCGGGTTGTGTTTGAACAGATCTTGAATCGCAAAACATCCAAGAACATTTGAGATTCGATGAATAAAAAGTTTGGAGGCAACGAAAGGGTGAAGCGATCTCTTCTCCAAACTTTAAGAAGAGATTTTGAGGTTCTTGAAATGAAGAACGAAGAAAACATCGATGATTATTTTGGAAGAGTAATTGCTGTCTCCAACAAGATGAGAAGCAATGGAGAAGACATGTCAGATTCAAAGATTGTTGAGAAAATACTTCGAACTCTGACCGACAAATTCACATATGTGGTGGTGGCCATCGAAGAGTCAAAAGACACAGGAAAGATGACGATTGACGAACTGCAAAGCTCTATGTCTGTACATGAAAAGAAATTCAAGAAGATCAGTCATGAAGAAGGTGATCAAGCTCTCAATGTTAGAGGCAGAGGCAGAGGATCATACAGAGGTCGAGGCAGGGGTAGAGAACGCTCATTCAACAAAGCAACAATCGAGAGTTACAACTGCCACCAACTTGAACATTTCCAATATGAATGTCCAATTAGGTACAATGGAGCACATTTTGGCAGAGATCGAAGAAAAGGATGAAGTTATTCTCATGACATATGTGGAGCTTCAAGGCACTAAAAGAGATGTGTGGTTCGTGGATTCTGGGTGTTCAAACCATATGTGTAGAGAAAGAGGTATGTTCTCAAGCTTGGACACTAGTTTCATACATAATGTCAAGCTTGGGAACAATCACAAACTGATGGTTGGTTGGAAAGGAGTAGTGAAAATAATACTTAAAGGGAATAAGCTATGCGATCAACGATGTGTATTATATTCCAGAATTGAAGAACAACCTGCTTAGTGTTGGACAACTTCAAGAAAGGGGTTTAGACGTGCTATTCAAAGGAGGAAATCGAAACACATGCAACATTTTTCATCCCTCAAGAGGTAAAATAGCAGAATCTGTTATGAGTGCTAATAGGATGTTTATCCTGTTTGGTGAATCAAATAACAAAACAAAGAAGGGGAGATGAGTGCTAATAACCTGCTTAGTGTTGAAGAACAACCTGCTTAGTGTTGGACAACTTCAAGAAAGGGGTTTAGACGTGCTATTCAAAGGAGGAAATCGAAACAAATAACAAAACAAAGGAGGGGAGATGAGTGCTAATAACCTGCTTAGAATTGAAGAACAACCTGCTTAGTGTTGGACAACTTCAAGAAAGGGGTTTAGACGTGAGGAAATCGAAACACATGCAACATTTTTCATCCCTCAAGAGGAAAAATAGCAGAATCTGTTATGAGTGCTAATAGGATGTTTATCCTGTTTGGTGAATCAAATAACAAAACAAAGGAGGGGAGATGTCTACAGGGATATCTCAGACAAGGCAGAGCTATGGCACCATCGATATGGGCATCTCGGTTACAAGGGACTTTACACGTTATGCAGTAAAGAGATGGTTGTGGGTTTGCCTGAAATTGAAGATGTGAAAACTATCTGTGAGGCGTGTGTCAAAGGGAAACACCACCGTGTTCCATTTCCGAAGCAGAGCAAGTGGAGAGCCACTGAAAGATTGCAGCTTATCCACTCTGATCTCTGTGGTCCGATCAATCCACCATCAAACAATCAAATAAAGTACTTTATAAGCTTTATTGGTGATTTCTCGAGAAAAACATGGATATATTTTGTTCTAGAAAAATCAGAAGCATTTCATCAGTTCAAGACATTCAAAGCGTTTGTAGAGAAGCAAATTGGATTGTTCGTCAAATGTCTAAGAACAGATAGAGGAGGAGAATACAACTCAATTGCGTTCAAGGAATTCTGTAAAGCGCATGGAATCAAAAGACAACTGACCACCGCCTTCACGCCTCAGCAAAATGGCGTTGTTGAACGCAAAAACCGTACAATCATGAACATGGTGAGAGCAACGTTATTAGAGAAGGAGGTACCAAAAACTTTCTGGCCAGATGCTGTGCAATGGGTGAATCACATTCTTAACAGATCTTCTACACTCATTGTAAAAGATATGACTCCGAAAGAGGCATGGAGTGAAAGAAAGCCATCAGTCGAACACTTTAGGATTTTTGGATGTATCGGATATGTTCATATCTCTGATGTTAAAAGAAGCTTACTCGATGTCAAAAGCGTGAAGTGTGTTCTGTTAGGTTTCAGCACTGAATCTAAGGCCTTTAAGATGTTCGATCCAGTGGAGAAAAAAGTTCACATCAGCCGAGATGTAATATTTGAGGAAGATAAGAAGTGAAATTGGGAAGATGTTGGTTATTCTGGTGAAGAAAGCATTGAACTTGAGTGCGAAAATGATTATGAAAATGTTGGGAATGCAGAGGAAGCGGAAGAAGCAGAAGAATACACTAATGACGTTCCTTCACCAAACAATCCACCAACCGGAGAAACAACAACAATAACGGGCAAGGTGAGAAAACCACCAATCTGGTCTGCAGATTATATCACAGGAGAAGGGCTATCAGATACAGAGGAAGAAGCAAACATGGCTAGAGTCGAGATTGAAACTCTAGCTTTCATGGCCATATCAGATCTGACAAGTTTTCAAGAAGCCGTAGGACATCAGAAATAGAAACAAGCGATGGATGCTGAGATATAGTCCATCGAACGAAACCACACGTGGTCGCTGACTGCACTTCCCGTTGGAGCCAAGGCTATTGGGGTTAAGTGGATTTACAAGTCCAAATTAAATGAACTTGGAGAGGTAGACAAGTTCAAAGCTCGGCTGGTTGTAAAAGGGTATGCTCAAGAGTACGGAGTAGATTACACAGAGGTATTCGCACCAATGGCTCAAATAGATATAGTGAGGATGATCATTGTTGTAGCAGCACAAAAAGGATGGAGAATCTATCAACTCGATGTCAAATCTGGTGGACAGCAGATTGGCCGAGATGAAGCTGGTGTGAAGGTCGATTCAACGCTATATAAGCAAATGGTGGGCAGCTTAATGCATCTCATAGCCACACGACCTGACTTGATATTTGTGGTAAGTCTTATTAGTCGTTTTATGGCAAATCCTACTGAGTTGCACTTTGCTACTGCAAAAAGAATCATGAGGTACTTGAAGGGAACTCTGAAATTTGGGATATGGTATCAACGTGAAGGGAAGAGTGAACTCTTAGGCTACACCAACAGTAACTATGCGGGAGATGTGAATGACAGTAGGAGCACTTCAGGCTATGTTTTCTTAATGAGTGGAGGAGCTGTGGCATGGTCCTCAAGGAAGCAACGAATCGTCACGTTATCAACTACTGAAGTAGAGTATGTAGCAGCTACATGTGCCTGTCAAGCCTAAAAAATCAGGCATGAACAAGATGAAGAGATGATTCTGTTTTGTGACAACATGTCCACTATCAAGTTATCAAAAAATGCAGTTATGCACGAAAATCAGCACATAAGGGTTCAATACCATTTTCTCAGAGAATTGACAAAGGAAGGTGTAATTAAATTGGTCTATTGCAGCACTAAGGAGCAGCTGGCCGACATAATGACAAAGCCTTTTAAGATGGCATCATTTCAAAGAATTAGAGAAGCGTTTGGGATGAGTGTTGTGAACTAAACTCTTGATCGAGTTAAGTTCAAGGGAGGAAGTGTTGAGGTAGCAAATTTATTTTAGCTATTTTTAAATTAAAGGAAGAATCTCGAAGCATGGAGGCAACAGCACAGATCTAGTTTTACAATAACAACCCAATTTCTTCCAAATAATAGAACTGTTTTTAAACATATCTTATCCAACCATCATAACAAAAACTACCCACCAAAAACCAAATAGTTACCAAACACAACCTTAAAATTCAAATTCAAAGTTGTGTCCGTTTCTAGCTTCAAAACAAGTTGAGTTACTAAACTTTCAATTTTATGTTTATTAGATCCATAAACTAGTTTATAACGTGTGTATCATGTCCCTCATCTTTCGATTGTATCTAATATATGATATCCCACTTCGGTTGGAGAGGGGAATGAACCATTGGGTGTGGAAAACTCTCTTATAAGCATTCTTTATAACCCGTCATATTTCATTCCTTATTAAACATATGCACTTTGATATCGAGTTTTAAATGTTCGATAACATGGATTTTTCGTTACCTTTGTTCGAACGCTTGATTCGACTCGAAATCGCCTGTTTTTCTCTAAAAAAACCTTGCAGAAATCAAAACCCTAATATTGGTTGTGTACCCTCTTTATCCCTTCTTCAAACACACAGAATTCCTCTACTTACTAAAAACCTCTCCAACCCCTCCACCACAACTCTTCTCTATTCACAACTCTTCCCTACGTGTTAATCTCTCCTTTTTCCTCTCTGCACGTGCTCGAGTTGTTTTTTTTTTATCACTAATTTCTTTTTTTATTATTATTATATAAATAAAAAATACAGAATTTAATTCCAAAACACATTATACATATTTTGTTTTATACATTATTATAGAGTAGAACCTAAACATCTTTAAAAAAAATTAAAATATTTTATAGTATTTTAAAATTTCTTGTACGGTTTGAGAAGCCTAAGACCTACTACAAATTTTATAATAACCGCAAATAATTTGATTTAGATTGTTACTATAAATATATATGAGTGGAGTATTCGGTCCCACTCGGTAACATTATCAATATAATATATTTTATAATTAATACGTATGATTTGATTCATATAAAAATACTGCTCCCAACTCTATAGTGTAATCTTACATTTGCGAGTCTGTGGTCTATCATAATTAGATTACGAACCTCTACTATATTGAATAGAACCGATTGAATTCACAAATATATGAAAAAGAAAATTTAATCTTTTTTTGTTTTATTTTAAAATTTGTCTGATAATCCAAGCATTTAAGAAAAAAAATCTACCAAAAATTTTGTAATAACTCTCTAATTCAAATGGTTCATATAAAAATATGTTGGTGGGGCACTTGGTCACGGCTCGCTATCATTATCCCACACTCTATAATAACTACAGATGATTTGATTCAAATGGTTCATATAAGAATATGTATGATTCCATATCTTTTTTTTGTTATGTAGTGTCATGTTGAGATTAATAGAACATTACTTGGTAGAACTCAACGTTTGGACCTAAAAATCTATTAAAAAAATTTAGTAACTACTCCGATGTTCATATAAAAATATATTAGTGAGGTAATCGATCTGGGCCCGGTAACAATATCAATATGACACACTTTGTATAACTATATATGATTTGATTCAAATTGTTCATATAAAAATAGCTCTCGAGTCTACGATATAATCTGAGCATTGGATATGTTGAGTAGGATTAGCATCTAGTAATTGAGTTTTTCATATCCAAACTTTAAATTCTCGGATATTTAGCTTTAAATTATGATTTACGATATTATCATATTTGGCTGGTTACATAATTATCCGCCCATTTTATCCGCAAATATCGTGTATCATTAATCTATTATCTTTCGATTGATTGTTCTTTTTATTTATTTATAATTTATTTGATTCTTAATGATTATAAATAGTCTATTAATCTTTCCATTTAAGACTATTTTTTTTATTTATAATTTATTTATTCTCTAATTATAAATCTATGAGTCCATTTATTTATTTATTTTTAATTTATTTGATTATTATAAATAGTTTATTAGTCTTTCTATTTATTGGCTCTATTTATTTATTTATAATTTATTTGATTATTTCCATTTATTAGCTCTTTTTATTTATTTATAATTTATTTGATGGAATATAAATGGTCTATTAGTCTTTCCCTTGGGTGACCTTTTTATTTATTTATAATTTATTTATTCCCTAATTATAAATGTATTAGTCCATTTATTTATTTATTTTAATTTATTTGATTATTATAAATAGTCTATCACTATTTATTTATTTATAATTTATTTGATTTCAGTCCATTTATTATTTTTTATTTATTTATAATTTATTTGATTCTATAAATGATTATAAGGAGAGAACTTTTACCGTCATTTACTTGGGGTGATTTCAGCAAATAATCTCACCCCACCATCACATAAATGAACTTGCTAAATCATGACCTTCATTTGCCTTTATTTGCTTGTTTTTGGGCCTACTAGCTTGGATAAAAATAGGTCTAGTATTTTTAACCATCCTCTCTCCCGGGTAAAAAACAACTTAGTAATTAATTACTAAGGCATAGATAGAGATCGAAAAAATATAAAAGAGTAGACAATCCAGGGATGCTATAACACACGTGGAAGAAATATGATTGCTGCAGCACTAAATGAGAAACCGGGTAGCTGCGGGTAGACGGGAGTGCAGAGGAGACCCAAGAATAAATAGCTACCTTTTTTACCATATTTATTTCATTTTAACAAGTGAGTGTTTTATAAATAAAAGTTACCATTTATTGCTGTGATGGACTAAAAATTATGAGAAAATAGTTAGTAAATAGCTACCTTTCTGGTTGTGATTGAATAAAAAATCATGAGAAAATACTACCATGATAATAAAAAACTAAGTTAATTCGAGTTGGGTAGAGGAGACCCGAGAATAAATAGCAACCATTTTTTACTATTTTATTTCATTTTAACACGTGAGTGTTTTATAAATAAAAGTTACCATATGAGAAATACTTAGTAAATAACTACCCTTCTTGTTGTGATTGACTAAAAAATTATGAGAAAATACCTTAGTAAAGATGGATTAAAAGTCTACGATCGTCGTAAAAAAACTAAGTTAATTCGAGTTGTGTAGAGAAAGTTATGAAAAAAAAAAGGAAAGAATCAAAAACTTGTTTGAAAATATGGAAATTTTGACGAAGGAGTTGAATGGGGAGGTGACAACAGGTGAGAGTGAGATGGAAAGAGGAGTTTCGTTTAGGAGCGTCAGTTCATTTTTACATTTGAGAGGCTTTTGTATTTTATTTTATAGTTTCCTAGTTTGTAAAATTTTGTACAAGTTCGTCTTATAATTGAATTTAATTTTGTATTTAATTTGGGTGTTTGACTTTTTTTTTTATTTTATTTTATTTAAATTTATTGGACGTTTATCTTTTATTTTATTTTACTTTTATTTGTGTTTGTTTAATCAGGTCGTGACAAACATGAAAAGAGTGATATGGGTTTACCAAATTAAAAATTTACTAACACTATGAAAGTTTAAATATTATATACTTACATTAATTTTTTTTAATGTAACACGAATTCATTTAGAAGTAGTGAAAAGTAGAAATCTCCCTAATTTGAAAATGGTAAAGTTTATTAATAAGTTTAAAAATCATAAGGTAAAAATTATGATGTGATTTAAAATTATTGAGCTATGATTTGGGAGAGGGGTATGGAGATGAGATGGTATGTTATTTCCAAAATATGACTTAAAAGTTATGAAACTCCGACTGAGATGGACTAGGGATGGGGACTCATGATAGATAAAACCAACTAGATGTTATACTATTATAATTCTTGTAGTACTTCAATGCGAATATGTTTCCATAATGTAATATGACTATTTTTCTCAGCTTGATGTATTAACGTAACTTTATGTCAGTATGATTGGTTTTGAGTAAGTTAGTGATGAAATTTTTAGCCACATAACGTTCCAATGATGTTACTTTAGTTAAGGTCTCACGTTACTTATTTGAAATTGATTTTTCAAGTATCTCAAGGCTTTAAAACTATTTACCATGTTTATGAAATGGTAGTTGTGAAAGAGATTTTGTAATAGAAAAAAAAACCATAAATAAATAAATAAAAATAATTATAAAAAGATTGCGTTAAAATAAATAAATAAAAAAATGAAAAAAAGAAACAACCCTTCCAAACTTCTCTCCACCACCCTCTCATCTCTTCCCTCAATTATCTCTCTTGAAAAGTAACAGCTATTGCAAAAAGAAACAGAAAAACAACCGTTGTCAATTTACTTTGAAGAAAAAATGAGAATGATATTACCCAATTGAGATTCAAGATGGAGATTTAGGTGAAGATATTCAAGATGGAGATTTAGGTGAAGATAGGATAAGGTATATATTAAAACTTCATGTTCTTTGATCCTATTTTTTTTAGAAATCACAGCCAACTATAGTTAGATCTCCCTAAAATCATTACAATGGTTTAGCTTTGAGTTACCAACTAAATGTCAATCATTTATACGAATTCTAGTAAATCACGTCAGATTAGTAATTTATATCAGTAACCAAATGAATCGATTACAAATAAAATGGCCAAGAAAATTTGTAAACAAAAGGAAACCGGAATCAAGAAAGATTTGGAAACAGGGATCCACTAGAAATTTGGAATACATGTGAACAAAATTAAAAGACAACCGATAAAGAAAAAAAAGAAGGAAGATTGGGGAATTAAAAAAAAACTTAAACTAAATATAGAGAGAAAAGTAAATATAGAGGGCATGAAAGCACAGAATAACTTTGAAATAACTCTATCAACTTTTTTATACAACCGTAACCATAGAAAATAAGATTTTTAATAAAAATATAACTATAGATATATAACATTTTTAACAATGGACCAATGTAAATTAGAGAATTAATTTTATAGAGTTCAAACTTGAAACTGATGTCATGGGCTCACATAGGTTGACTTGGATTTCAAATGACAGAATCAGATTTTCATTAAGGATATATTCGTGACAACAACTTGAGCTAACTAGGTAAGTGACCTTACTATCGGCATGATTATATTTGATGTTGACACGTGCCCCGTAGTTCTGCACGTGTCATATATATTGATATGTGTGAATTGTTTGTGGATCGACATGCTTCTGATATGTTATAATATGAGAATTGTATGATAATAATTACGGTACGATGTGTTCAATGATATGTTTGAGATAGGATACGAGAAGGTTGCACAAAACGAAATGTAACGATAGGAGTAAGATACGTTCAAGAAACGTTAAGGTTAGGTAACATACCGAAGTGCTATTGATATGAGAGATTGATAAAAGAATACGATTAGGTTATGGGTAGAAAGGGATAGGTTTATGATAGATTGATAGAACAATAACATTAGGATGCGTTCCTGTAACGTTATGACTAAAGTACGTTCAGGTAACAATACGACTGTGATATGTCTAAGGACGTTAAGGCTATGATAAGTTAGGGAAGGACATGACTACGAAGTTTTTACGACATGATATGACTATGATATGACATATGAAGAACGGATATATATATATATATTTATTTATTTATTTATTGTGATATGATATGAAAATGATATGAAATATGTTATGGTACGAGACATGTGATCAATTGACATGTTTATGATATGATATATTGTGATGTGATATGTTATATTTAGATTGTTTTGTGTGACCGTTGAGGTAATTGTTGTATGAATCGCACGTTATGAAATGATATGTTAAAAGCATGAAGCGTTATGTTATATCTCCTAAATTGTATGTATACAGGATGTTATGAATGACATGATATCATGATAAGTGACATGAAATATAACCCTGTTAGAATTATGCATGATATGAGAACTGAAAAATGAGAAATGATATGATATGAATGTAAAACGATAGAGGGGTTATATTTAATAATGTCGAAGTTAGGAAAAAAATATTGGGACCTCATGCATTATGTGTGCTCATGCATTGGGGGATATCCCTATTCCATCACGATGGTACGGACGCGTACACAAATGGCGGAGGTACGATCATTATGTTTTACATAGACTAATATGTTAGGTCCCGTCATTATATTTGCATGTTCTTGCATTTAACCCCAAGAGTGGGGTCAGTTACTGAGTATTTCTTTAAATACTCAAATCATGTGCTACTACATTTTTTAGGTTAAGGCAAGACATTTCTATACGGTTGACGATGATATCGCAACTCGAGACCATGACACATGCATAGGGTAGTGGTATTTATTTTCTTAGACTTAGGCTAGAATAGGATTTTTTTAATTTAAACGTTTATTTATTTCATTTAGCCTTTTGTTGGATCGTTTTAAAGGTGTTTTCAAAACACGGAAGTCCATGGGTGTGTTTTAAGATAAAGGTTACGTTTTATGGAATTTAAATGAAGTCTTTCCGCATTCAATATTCATGACATGTATATAGTAGCGACCTTAAATTAAGTAGAAAATTTCGGGTCGTTACAGATTCTTATTATGTCTCATCCTTAGTGTTACAAAGAAATTGGAAAAAATATATCTCCAAAAATTTCATTCCCATGTTTAAGATCATCCGGTAAAACTTATTTGTACTACTTCATGACAAGGAGAAGAATAACTTTGTGAAGGAAACAAAGGCGGAAAGTCGTTGGAAGCAAAGAACCCATAGGTTGTATTTTAGTAAGATATCAAGTTTAAAATTTCAAAACATTGAACCAAAAATTCAGCTTAAATACGATGAGTAGTGCCATGGAGTTTATACCTTTAGTTTTATGGCAAAACAAGGAGTGTTTTTCTAAAGAGTTCGAGGATTGATAAGTATTGCAACATCATATCCAAACTGAGAGTGAGTTTGGATTCTGAAACTGCGTAAGAATCCTTATCAATCAGTTTACTTTTGAGCATTATACTTGTTTGTTCTTGAACCAAATGAGCTGAAATCTCTTCTAGTCGATCCATGGTATGTAGGACTACAAGTTTCATGAAAGAATCGAGGTAAGATCGCCCCTAAAACACGCTAGAAACGTCAGGTTTTAGAGGGATAAAACATTATTTTTATCTACTTGAACACCTTGAAATTCCTTCTTTACATGGAATTAAAAATTTGGGAAGTTCACATTATTGGTTCGCTTTATGCTTACTATTTCTTTTCCAAAACTTTTCTAAAAGTTAGTGCATTAAAACCATTTCCTTAGGTTCCTAAATGTCCTTGGGTCCCTTAGTTTTTCCTCTACACTTTGCTACACTTGCTATAGAGTAAATGATAAATCATGATTTGAGTTGTTGATGTATCATCTTTAAAAAAAATGTATGATTTGATAGGCATACTTAGCCAAAAAAGAAATATGTGCATGACGTATAAATTGAACTTCATGCGTAATTCATGAAACATTATTTAAAACACTAGGGAACATTTATGCATAAGTTTTGTGAATCAGAACTTCGTGCAATTATTCATCTATGAGCATGGAAATTGCACAAGGAGTCATGTTCATTATTGTTTGTGTTTGTGCAACTACTCATCTGTGTGCATGGGAGTTGTATTAAAAGCGGTATGCTCTAATCTTGTAACAATTACTCATTTGTATGCAGGTAAATTATATCAATATTGAAAATATTATATGTCACTTGATTTTAGGATATACTTAATCACTTTAAGTGAAAAAGGTCCATAAACACTTTAGGCATTAAATTTTTTGCTCACAATTAGTTTGTGAGATAAATGAAATGCTTGTATAAGGCATTAAATTTTTTTTTGCTCACAATTAGTGAGATAAATGGAATGTTTGTATATAATCGAGAAAATAAATGTCGAAACTCCAAACATAAGAGCATTACTTGAGTACTAAGTTATGAAAATCTTTCAAATTGATATGAGAAACCTCATTGTCGTTTGGTACTTTGAGTTTTTTTCTATTTTTTTTTTACAAATTGAATTAAACATTGGTTATGAAACTCGGCTTTAGCGTGAGAATTTATTTTCCCATAGCAAAGGATTAAGTTAAAGTTAAAAGAGTGTTTTGCTTAGCTTCTTCCTTAGGCTGTGGGATTTGAGGCAATGTTCGTGAGAAGGTCAACGACAGGTGAAATGTCAAATCACATAATATATGTGATATTAATAATCATAGACATGAGTTATGTTGGCTTATAATCATATACGCTTTGATTACAATAATAAAGTAGTACTGTTTAGGCTACCATCTCGACTAAGCTTTAAATTTAGATCTACTCACATCACAAGATTTTGAGTTTAGTTTTGATCTCGAACGAGAGACAACCCAATCACAAGATTAGATGGTCTTCACTGAGATGAAAGAGTTAAAAATGTAGGTTTAGGAACTACTTGATAAGATTTTAACACCCAATTGATTTTCCTAAATATTTTAGCTTTTGTTTGTCAAGAAGAGGATATGTCCCGTTTGTTTGGAAAGTAGTGTTGAACAAGTGTTCCCTTCACAGAGCTAAGAGTTACAAGTATATGAGTCAATAAGTGGAGTTACCAAATATATGAGTGGAGATTCTAATGATTATACCGACTTATTATGAAATATAATTTAAGATATAAAGTTAGTTGTGGAATATATTTTATACAGCAGTAATCAATTAAGATTTTCTCTTACTCTTAGGAATTGGTTGTCGGTATATTTTGTCTTATTTAGAAGTTGGTTAGTATAATATTTTCTCTTACTTTTATGATTTAGTTGGTAGCACATTCTATTTAAAAGTTGTGACATTAATGAATATTGGACTTCTCATTCGGATGGTACAAAGAGATATCACAGTCTTGAGGTGTTGTACGTTTGTGTGTTTAGTATAAACATATGAAAAGATCCTCAGTTTGTTAATAATTGAAATTTTTTCCTCGAGTGAATTCGTCTATTTTAAGGTATACAAGATGGTTATATGTGTTTAGTATGAACACATTTTTACCAATCTTGGAGTAGGATAACTTGAACTACGGTCCATTTTAAGGTAAGAAACTAGTCTCATCCTCTTCCTTGACTCATCATACAAAGATTTGAGGAAGAAATTGAGGTCAAAAGACCATTGTAGGAGTCTGAGGTATGTCATTTTCAGGCGGTGGGAGGTCAGAGTGGACACATATTCTTCCTTTCAAAGGAAGTAGACGATAATGCTAAACTGGCCACATCAATCTAAAATTTGACCCCTCTCGGTTGTTTTTCAAGATTAACCATCTTGTAAACTGTTTATCATGAATTTCTTAATGTTTCCAGAAACTAGACACTCTAAGGAGTCTGTCAAAGAAAACTTGGAATTATTTGGATACCAGAAGCTCAATAAGTGAGACCCTGAACATGGACCAAGATGTAAGTAGAAAATTGAGTGGTAAGAATCGTTTGAAATTTGAACTAAACCCTAAATTTAAGTAGGAAGTAAAGGAATTTGGAAAAAATAAACTAAGAACTACGTATTTAAACTAATCATTTTACTTGAAAATCAAGTAACCAGAAATCACTAAATAGATTCTACCTTTTGAAATTTTAATGTCAATCCTATTATGATATATTAAGGTTATTTATGAATTTTTGTGGTTATTGGACAATGTTAAGTAGTTAAACCAAGTAATGGTATAAAATGACTATAACGCACCTAGGTAATCTACCTACCGTTCACGACTCTAATGACCTTCAAAATACATGAAGAATTATTCATGTCTTGAAATTATGTTTTTCCAGGGATGAAGTGTAGGTTTAACTTGTCCTTTTGTCCAACCTTTCATCGGATTACCTTCAAAAATAATTGAGAGGGTCTTTGTGTAGGGAAGAATACTTCTTTTTAATTACTACCTTGATTATTTTTTGATATTTAATATATGGACACATAAGCCAATCTTTTTCTCTTAACGATCGAAACTGATTCATTCCCTACAAAATGCTAAAATATATAAAGTCTTGGCATAAAAACTCATGTGTTTGTAACTTAGCCTTCTTAAGCTCTGCCAAATCATTTTTTTTCATAATCTAAGAAATTGGAAGTGGGTTCATGACTCAGGCTCATTACTAAGGTTGGAAAAATTGATATATCAACTCAATCTTAATTCTAATTTTCTCATTTTCTTCAAGATAGATTTGTTTTCTTGGATCACTTGATCAATGGTTTAACAAATTTTCTATATTACTTTGACTTTCAAATCACATCCTCTAAATTAACTAATGGTCTAATAATTGATCTCTTTACTCATACATCTTCAGGTTCTCACTTTAACAATTTTCCTACCACCATAGCAGAAAACATCACAACAAGATGATTATTTTTTCAAAAAAATCAATTCAAGTGAACGTTTTTTTTAATTTTGTTTTTTACAGTTTACCTTGTAAATTTTTCATTTGGTAAACCCATATCGCTATTTTTCATGTTCCTACCAACTTTGTAGTGGCAAAATTTTCTTTTCACACAGCCACTTTCAAGTCATATACCAGCCTCTAGGATATTACCGTCTATCAAGCCCCTTTGTCATTTTCATTGAAGCAATTTACTAGCCTACGTGGGTCCATCCTTTTTCATCTCTAGGGTCATAACACTACATTGTTTCATTTTTTTTTATATTTCGAGGCATCTGAGTGAGCTATCTAACCTTCTTCAACAAAGTTATTTTCATGCGTATACTAGTGTTTAATAGTTGACTAACCTCTTTTCAGGAAGCTATATCTTTACAATCACCAAATACCATATATACCAATCACCATATAAATCTCGTTAACCCTAAACATGTTATGAATTGTTAGGACATCATATAGCATTTATATTCCATGCATACTAAATCTCAAAATATAAATCACTCATATAACATTGCATCACATTGTACATAAGGATCAATCATAGGCAACATTCAATATTATCATTATGATCTTTTGTAAGGCATATCTAACGGTGATAGAGCGTCTACTATAGGGCCATGAGAAAATATTGAACCTACATCATAGGCTAGTCTACAAAATCTATAAGTCCAGAGCTCTATTACTAACGGTAACGACCCAATTTTTCTATTATAATAGAGTTGTTATTACATGCATGACATGACTGTTATGTGCCGAAACATTCAATTAAAATACCTCATAAATGATGTAATGGACATAAATGTTTGTAACAAAATCTTTAAAACAATAAAGCAATAAATTAATAACGTGAAATTTTAAATAAAACAAGAAAAGAATAAAATAATGTCCTGATCTAACATAAGAGGTACAAACAACATCAATGCATCTACCCTAACTTCAGCCTCCTAGTCGTCACCGCAACGTTGTCATATGTGAAGAGCTGCCTTACCATTACCTAAAAAAAATAGGAGTAACACGTGGGTTAAATATTTTAAGAAATACTAAGTAAGTAACCCCATTGTCGAAGTCAAGGAATGCAATCACATGTAATCATTTTTTGGGACTTGTCATTTCATAAAACCTCATAACATGGTCTTGGGCTTTACTTCCCGTCTGGGCAGAATTAGATGTGTAGTACTGCTTTTATAACGACCCGAAATTTTCTACTTAATTTAAGGTCGCTACTGTATACATATCATAAACATTGAATGCGGAAGACTTCATTTAAATTCCATAAAACATAACCTTTATCTTAAAACACAACCATGGACTTACGTGTTTCGAAAACACCTTTTAGAAAACGACACAACAAAAGGATAAATAAAATAAATAAATATTAAATTAAAAACATCATATTCTAGCCTAAGTCTAAGAAAATAAATACGACTACCCTATGCATGTGCCATGGTCTCGAGTTGCGACGCCGTCGTCAGCGGTACATGAATGTCTTGCCTTAACCTGAAAAATGTAGTAGCACATGGCTTGAGTATTTTAAGAAATACTCAGTAAGTGACCTCTATCGGGGTTATGCAAGAATCACATGCAAATGAGATGATGGGACTTATCTTTCAATCTGTCTTCCTACGGTGCTGTCCTAATGAGTAATTTGGACGTGTACCATATATTCTACACACAGCCCATACGTGCGGGTATGGGCTCACCAGTCAGTTCGTACACCACTGGGCCACTTTACTAGTCGGGCGAGCATACACTGGGACGCTCCTTAGGCATGACACCTGTTAGAACTAGTAACCGTCACGACAGCGCTATGTAAAACATAACGATCATTGTCCTGCCATTGGATGTACGTGTCCGTACCCTCGTGATGGAATAGGGGTATCCCCCCAAATGCATGAGCACACATAATTCATGAGGTCCCAATATTTTTCTATTTTCGACATTATTAAATATAACTCCGCTATCGTTTTACATTCATATCATATCTTTTCTCATATTTTAGTTCTCATATCATGCATAATTCTAACGGAGTTATATTTCATTTCATTTATCGTGATATCATGTCATTCATAACATGCTGTATACATACAATTTAGAAAACATAACATAACGCTCGATGCTTTTAACATATAATTTCATATTGTGAAATTCATACAACCATTACCTCAATGGTCACGCAAAACAATCTAAACACAACATATCACATCACAATATATCATACCATAAACATGTCATATCGTAAACACTTCGTGGTCATATCATTCCCTAACTTATCATAGCCTTAACGTGCTTATACCTATCACAATCATATCGTTACATGAACGTACCTTAGTCATATCATCACAGGAATGTATCCTAACGCTATCGTTCTATCAATCTATCACAAACCTATCCCTTTCTACCCATAACCTAACCGTATTCTTTCATCAATCTCTCATATCCATAGCACTTCGATATGTAACCTAACCTTAACGTTTCATGAACGTATCTTACTCCTATCGTTACATTTCGTTTTGTGCATCCTTCTCGTATCCTATCTCAAACATATCATTGAACACATCGTACCGTAATTATTATCATACAATTCACATATTATAACATATACATAACATATAGGAAGCATATCGATCCACAAACAATTCACACATAACAATATATATGACACGTGCAGAACCACAGGGCACGTGTCAACATCAAATATAACCATGCCGATAGTAAGGCCACTTACCTGGTTAGCTTAAGTCGTTGTCGCGAATATATCCTTAATGAAAGTTTGATTCCGTCCTTTGAAATCCAAGTCAACCTATGTGAGTCCATGACATCAGTTTCAAGTTTGAACTCTATAAAATTATTTCTCTAATTTAGATTGGCCATGGTTAAAAGTCCTGAAGTGTTGTATATATATATATAATGTTATTTTCAACTAGACGAAATTTAATGGAGTTCCTTACCCTCGTATTTCCTGTTGTTGACGAAATCTTTCCACAATCTTCCCTCCTCTATAATTATTTTCATTCTATATTTTCAATTTTGTAAACAGATATTACTATTACTCTATATTTATTTTCATTCTTAAACAGATATTATTGGGCATGCGACGTTTATACTTCAAGTAATTCATCCAACCAAACCAATAGTGAAGCCATTTACTTGGTTGGCCTATGTCAAGGTCACTAAATATTCCTAGATCTAGTTCAGATCTATTCCTCAACGTCCGATTCGACCTATGTGAACCTACGACATCATATTAGAATATAAAATAAGCTTAACTTACCTACAGATATCAAATAACTTCAAATTTTGGCTCAAAATAATTTAAATTGAGCTAACAAGAGTCATTCTGATTTGAAATGCCTCCAATAACATAAAAAACAACTCTGCAAGGGTCGAAAATGTAGGTAACGAGTCCAAAGAGTCAAACTTGATCTGAATGAGCCGTTTAGGAACAGTTGAAACGCGCCAAACCAAGCCAAAGCCGAAGCAGAGCTAAAATTAGAGGGGCGGGTCAATTAAAAGGTAGGTGTGCACGCAGATTAGAGTTTGATTGAGGAAGGTCCTCGGTTTGCCTGCTTACCGAAAGAGGGTGAGCTGCGTTTTCATATATGGTCTACAAGTTTGGGCATGCTAGAGCTGAGCCAAAACATGAATGGACTTGGCCGTCAGTATCCTGTTTTAAACACTCATGGAGACAAGGCTATAAATGGATTTGGGCTGCGGTGGTTCAATGCCTTGAGGACTTTACATATTCGAGTTCAATACGACCTGTACGTTCGTCATCCTACATTTGAGGATGACTCAATAGATTTAGGACCTAGTTGTGAAACATTGTGACATTTTGGAGGGAAAACCAAGCTTACAAACATTCCCTAACTTTAGATTTTTCTTTATAAGATTGCTTATAGGAATAACCTTGGACATTTCTATTTTAGTATGATCTATCTACTAGGGAAGAAATTTACATATTCAGGACTTTAAATTATAATTTACTACTTTCTTTTGGTTGAGTCTGCTCATCATAATGCAGTTGACGGTTATGCATGTTTCTATCGATCCAAATTGCTGAATTATGATTTATGACATACCAGTAATGAAGTTTGGTGTTTAATTTGCATTGTAATTTATGCCAACGAGCAAATGGTCGATATGTCTGAGTGGTTAAGGAGACAGACTTGAAATCTGTTGAACTTTGCCCGCGCAGTTTTGAACCTTGCTGTCGACAGTTCATTTCAATTTTTTTTTTTTTTTTTTTTATGAACTATGTCGAATAACTTAGAAATAGAATCGATAAGAAGTTACCTACACCTCGCTTCTTAAGAGTGAAGACTATCTACACAGACGAACACGAGTTCTTCAAGTATGTTTTGTCCTCACTCACGTGGATCCTAGAAAAATTTCCAAGAGGTCACCCAACCATAAAAAAGAAATGTGCGCTTAACTATGAAATTCCAATGATTGAGCTACCAAAAAGGAAGGTGGTCTTAGTTCATTCATGTACCCCTCCTTTAACTCGATTGTCACATAGTAACGACGATTTGAAATCAAGATTCGGCACCTGATGGCCCCGACATTTCAACTTAATCCCATGCGACATGGTCACTTACCTACACCTACTTCTCTCTTCTTAAGAGTGAAGACTATCCCCACAGACCAATATAAGTCTTTCCAACATGTTTTGTCCACACTCACATGCTTCCTAGGAAAATTCGCAGGACCCCTCTCATTCGGATGTGGTCTCGGTTAATTCATGTACCCCTCCTTTACTTGTGTGTCACACAATAGGTCGGTTCCATTTTGTGCACACCAACCAACTGGCATGCAACCTAAATCAATATGTCTTAGGTCGGAATTTTCTTATACACTTGTAAGAATCCCATATATAATTTTGAGAGCAAAATACATCGCACATGTTTTTAAGCATATAAATGCATAAATTTACGAACTTTGAAATACATTTTAGAAATTATATTTTAATAAACATGCTCTTATCATGTTTGTGTCCTAAATTTTTAAAAATAACGGGTCACAATGTTACTATCCAATATGACTTGGATAAGATGGTCAAAAGCAATAAATTTCTTGAATCTTAAAAGTAGTATATTAATTAGTTGTAAAACCATTAATTTGTTCCGTATTTAATTTGCATTAGTAATTTATGGTAATGAGCAAATGGTTGAATGTCCAAGTGGTTAAGAGGACAGACTTGAAATCTATTGGGCTTTGCCCGTGCAGGTATGAACCCTATTGTTGACGGTTCGTTTCAAAATTTAATTTTTTTTTTTTTATGAACTATATCGAATAAATTAGAAATAGAATCGATAAGAAGTTACCACGAGTTCTTTAAGTATGTTTTCTCCTCACTCACGTGGATCCTAGGAAAATTTTCAAGGGGTCACCCAACCATAAAAAAGAAGCTTAACTATGAAGTTCCAAGGATTGAAATACCAAAAAGGAAGGTGGTCTTAGTTCATTCATGTACCCCTCCTTTAACTCAATTGTCACATAGTAACAATGATTTGAAATCCAGATTTGGCACCTGATGGCCCCGACATTTCCCCTACATCTCATGCGACATGGTCACGTTACCAACACCTACTTCTCTCTTCTTAAGAGTGAAGACTATCCACACAGACCAATACAAGTCCTTCCAGCATGTTTTGTCCTCACTCACATGCTTCCTAGGAAAATTCGCAAGACCCCTCTCATTCAGATGTGGTCTCGGTTAATTCATATACCCCTCCTTTACTTGTGTGTCACACAATAGGTCGGTTCCATTTTGTGCACATTAACCAACTGGCTTGCAACCTAAATCAATATGTCTTAGGTCGGAATTTTCTTATACACTTGTAGGAATCCCATATGTAATTTTGAGAGCAAAATACATCGCACATGTTTTTAACCATATAAATACATAAATTTACGAACTTTAAAATACATTTTAGAAATTATATTTTATTAAACATGCTCTTATTATGAATGTGTCCTAAATTTTTAAAAATAACTGGTCACAATGTTAGTATCCAAGGTGACTTGGATAAGATGGTCAAAAGCCATAAATTTCTTGAATCTTAAAAGTAGTATGCTAATTAGTTGTAAAATCATTAATTTGTTCAGTGTTTAATTTGCATTCGTAATTTATGCCAACGAGCGAATGATCAATATGTCCGAGTGGTTAAGGAGACAGACTTGAAATCTTTTGGGCTTTGCCCGCGCGGTCGCGGTTCGAACCCTGTTGTTGACGGTTCATTTCATAATTTTATTTTAATTGTTGTTTTTTATGAACTATGTCGAATAACTTAGAAATAGAATTGATAAGAAGTTACCTACACCTCGCTAGAGTGAAGACTATCTACACAGACGAACACGAGTTCTTCAAGTATGTTTTGTCCTCACTCACGTGGATCCTAGAAAAATTTCCAAGAGGTCACCCAACCATAAAAAAGAAATGTGCGCTTAACTATGAAATTCCAATGATTGAGCTACCAAAAAGGAAGGTGGTCTTAGTTCATTCATGTACCCCTCCTTTAACTCGATTGTCACATAGTAACGACGATTTGAAATCAAGATTCGGCACCTGATGGCCCCGACATTTCCCCTTAATCCCATGCGACATGGTCACGTTACCTACACTTACTTCTCTCTTCTTAAGAGTGAAGACTATCCCCACAGACCAATATAAGTCTTTCCAACATGTTTTGTCCACACTCACATGCTTCCTAGGAAAATTCGCAGGACCCCTCTCATTCGGATGTGGTCTCGGTTAATTCATGTACCCCTCCTTTACTTGTGTGTCACACAATAGGTCGGTTCCATTTTGTGCACACCAACCAACTGGCATGCAACCTAAATCAATATGTCTTAGGTCGGAATTTTCTTATACACTTGTAAGAATCCCATATATAATTTTGAGAGCAAAATACATCGCACATGTTTTTAAGCATATAAATGCATAAATTTACGAACTTTGAAATACATTTTAGAAATTATATTTTAATAAACATGCTCTTATCATGTTTGTGTCCTAAATTTTTAAAAATAACTGGTCACAATGTTACTATCCAAGGTGACTTGGATAAGATGGTCAAAAGCAATAAATTTCTTGAATCTTAAAAGTAGTATATTAATTAGTTGGAAAACCATTAATTTGTTCCGTATTTAATTTGCATTAGTAATTTATGGTAATGAGAAAATGGTCGAATGTCCAAGTGGTTAAGATGATAGACTTGAAATCTATTGGGCTTTGCCCGTGCAGGTATGAACCCTATTGTTGACGGTTCGTTTCAAAATTTATTTTAATTTTTTTTTTATGAACTATATCGAATAAATTAGAAATAGAATCGATAAGAAGTTACCACGAGTTCTTTAAGTATGTTTTCTCCTCACTCACGTGGATCCTAGGAAAATTTTCAAGAGGTCACCCAACCATAAAAAAGAAGCTTAACTATGAAGTTCCAAGGATTGAAATACCAAAAAGGAAGGTGGTCTCAGTTCATTCATGTACCCCTCCTTTAACTCGATTGTCACATAGTAACAATGATTTGAAATCCAGATTTGGCACCTGATGGCCCCGACATTTCCCCTACATCTCATGCGACATGGTCACGTTACCAACACCTACTTCTCTCTTCTTAAGAGTGAAGACTATCCACACAGACCAATACAAGTCCTTCCAGCATGTTTTGTCCTCACTCACATGCTTCCTAGGATAATCTTTTATTGGAATTTTAAGAGGTCACCCAACCATAAAAAAGAAATGCGCGCTTAACTATGAAATTCCAATGATTGAGCTACCAAAAAGGAAGGTGGTCTCAGTTCATTCATGTACCCATCCTTTAACTCGATTGTCACATAGTAACGACGATTTGAAATCAGGATTCGGCACCTGATGGCCCCGACATTTCTCCTGCTGTCAACGGTTCATTTCAAAAAAAAATTTTAATTTTTTAATTTTTTTTATGAACTATGTCGAATAAATTAGAAATAGAATCGATAAGAAGTTACCTACTCCTCGCTTCTTAAGAGTGAAGACTATCTCCACAGACCAACACGAGTTCTTCAAGTATGTTTTGTCCTCACTCACGTGCATCCTAGGAAAATTTTCAATAGGTCACCCAACCATAAAAAAGAAATGTGCGCTTAACTATGAAGTTCCAATGATTGAGCTACCAAAAAGGAAGGTGGTCTCAGTTCATTCATGTACCCATCCTTTAACTCGATTGTCACATAGTAACGACGATTTGAAATCCAGATTCGGCACCTGATGGCCCCGACATTTTCCCTGCATTCCATGTGACATGGTCACGTTACCTACACCTACTTCTCTCTTCTTAAGAGTGAAGACTATCCCCACAGACCAATACAAGTCCTTCCAGCATGTTTTGTCCTCACTCACATGCTTCCTAGGAAAATTCGCAGGCCTCTCATTCGGATATGGTCTCGGTTAATTCATGTACCCCTCCTTTACTTGTGTGTCACACAATAGGTCGGTTCCATTTTGTGCACACCAACCAACTGTTTGTTTGCCGTTGCTATGCTCGGTATGTCTACTTTTTGACGTTGCTTTTGTAGCTCAGTTGGTTAGAGCACCCGTTTAGTAAGCGGGAGGTCTTGAATTCTTCAACTCTCTACAAGAGCATTTTTATTAACCAAAGAGATCAAAGACCGGAAACTAATGATAGGTAATGTTGATGCATCATTTAGGTTATAAAATAAACCTATCAAATAGATTAGGGTTTATCTTTTTAACGGTTTGAATGTTAGTTTTTTTGTCGTTGCTATGCTCAGTATGTCTACTTTTTGAAGTGGCTTTTGTAGATTAGTTGGTTAGAGCACCCGTTTAGTAAATGGGAGGTCGTGAGTTCAACTATCAACAAAAGAGCATTTTCAATTAACCAATTAGACTGGAGACCAATAATAGGAATTGTTGATGTATTTAGGTTATAAATTAAACCTATCAAATAGATTAAAACTTATCGTTGTTTGAATGTTAGTTTGTTTGCCGTTTTTATGCTCGATATGTCTACTTCTTGTTGTGGCTCTTGTAGCTCAGTTGGTTAGAGCACTCGTTTAGTAAGTGGGAGGTCATGAGTTCAACTCTCAACAAGAGTCATTTTCATTAACCAAAGAGATCAAAGACTGGAAACTAATGAGATTGGTATTATTGTTGTTGATGCATTTAGGTTATAAAATAAACCTATCAAATAGATTAGGGTTTATCTTTTTAACCGTTTGAATGTTAGTTTTTTTGCCGATGCTATGCATGTTTACTTTTTGAAGTGGCTTTTGTAGCTCAGTTGGTTAGAACACCTTTGCCGTTGCTATGCATGTTTACTTTTTAAAGTGGCTTTTGTAGCTCAGTTGGTTAGAACACCTGTTTAGTAAGAGACTTTTCAACTCTCAATAAAAGAGCATTTTCAATTAACCAATTAGATCGGAGACCGGGGTATTGTTTATGCATTTAGGCCAAATAGATTAAAGCTTATCGTTTTAACCATTTGAATGTTAGTTTGTTTGCCGTTTCTATGCTCGGTATGTCTTCTTTTTGAAGTGGCTCTTGTAGCTCAGTTGATCTCAACAAGAGCATTTTCATTAACCAAAGAGATCAGAGACCGGAAACTAATGACAGGTATTGTTTATGCATTTAGGTTAAAATAACTCTATCAAATAGATTAAAGCTTATTTTTTTAACCATTTGAATGTTAGTTTTTTTGTCGTTGCTATGCTTGGTATGTCTACTTTTTGAAGTGGCTTTTGTAGCTTAGTTGGTTAGAGAACCCGTTTAGTAAGCGGGAGGTCTTGAGTTCAACAACTCTCAACAAATAGCATTTTCATTAAACAATGAGACCGGAGATCGGAAACTAATTAGAGGTATTGTTGATGCATTTAGGTTAAAATAAACCTACCAAATAAATTATGGCTTATTTTTTTAACCGTTTGAATGTTAGTTTGTTTGCCGTTTCTATGCTCGGTATGTCTACTTTTTGAAGTGGCTCTTGTAGCTCAGTTTGTTAGAGCACCCGTTTAGTAAGCGGGAGGTCTTGAGACTGGAAACTATTAACAGGTATTGTTTATGCGGTTAGGTTAATAATAAACCTATCAAATAGATTAGGTCTTATTTTTTTTGTTAGTTTGTTTTTCGTTGCTATGCTCAGTATGTCTAACAAAAGAAGAGTATTTTCATGAGATCGTGGGAGGTCTTGAGTTCAACTCTCAACAAAAGAGCATTTTCATTAACCAATGAGATCGGAGACTGGAAACTAATAATAGGAATTGTTGATGCATTTAGGTTATAAATTAAACCTATCAAATAGATTAAAGCTTATCGTTGTTTGAATGTTAGTTTGTTTGCCGTTTCTATGCTCGATATGTCTACTTCTTGATGTGGCTCTTGTAGCTCAGTTGGTTAGAGCACCCGTTTAGTAAGCGGGGGAGGTCTTGAGTTCAACTCTCAACAAGAGCATTTTCATTAATCAAAGAGATCAGAGACCGGAAACTAATGATAGGAATTGTTGATGCATTTAGGTTATAAAATAAACCTATCAAATAGATTAGAGCTTATCTTTTTAACCGTTTGAATGTTAGTTTTTTTGTCGTTGCCATGCTCGGTATGTCTACTTTTTGAAGTTTCTTTTGTAGCTCAGTTGGTTAGAGCACCCGTTTAGTAAGTGGAAGGTCTTGAGTTCAACTCTCAACAAGAGCATAAACTAATGAAGTATTGTTGATTGATTTAGGTACGAAACAAATTAGGGCGTTTAGTAGTTTAGTAAGCGGGAGGTCTTGAGTTTAACTCTCTATAAGTGCATAAGGGGTATTGTAACCACTCCTTTCAACCGTTTGAATGTTAGTTTGTTAGATCGGGAACTAATAGAGTGGGAATTTATTGATGCCCAAACCTTGGGTAAACAAAATATCAAAATAGATTAGAGTTTTATCTTTTTTAACCCAATAAATATTAGATCGTTTGTAATTTCTATGTTCGGTATGTCTAGTTTTTGAAGTGGCTTTTGTAGCTCAGTTCGTTAGAGCACCCATTTAGTAAGCGGTATGTTTGGTATGTCCACTTTTTGATGTGGCTCATGTAGCTTAGTTGGTTAGGGCACCGCTTTAGTAAGCGAGAGCTCTTGAGTTCATCTCTCAACAAGAGCATCATTCTTAATAACCATCTATTACTAGTAGTGGGGATTGATGCATTTCATTTTAATAAACTTGAAGTATCAAAACCTTAGGTAAAAAATATCAATTAGATTTAGGGTTCATCTTTTTAACCGTTTGAATGTTCGTTTGCCATTTCTATGTTCACTATGTCTACTCTTTAAAGTTTCTGGTGTAGCTTAGTTGGTTAGAGTACCTATTTAGGTAGCAACAATATTTGAAAATAATGCAATTTGTCAATTTATATTTTATTTTATTTTTTTTATGTAATTACTTATTTAATTATTAATAATAATTCGATTATTTCTTTTTCATTCAATATTCTCGTATAAAATACGTGAATAAAGGTTATTAATGTAATCTTAAATAGTTTTTTTTTTCTTTAGTTTTATTTTAAAGATATTTATCTTTTTTTCTACTCACTTTTTTTTTCTTTTATAGATCCATTAAAATTTTTAGATAAAATAAAATAATAAAGAAAAAAGTGGTTGCCAATTTTTATTTTATTTTAATTTTTTTATATGTAATTACTTATTTAATTTTTCTTTTATAGATTCGTTAAAATTTTTAGATAAAATAAAATAATAAAGAAAAAAGTGGTTGTCAATTTTTATTTTATTTTATATTTTTTATGTAATTACTTATTTAATTATTAATAATAATTTGATTATTTCTTTTTCATTCAATATTCTCGTATAAAATACGTGAATAAAGGTTATTAATGTAATCTTAAATAGTTTTTTTCTTTAGTTTTATTTTAAAGATATTTATCTTTTTTTCTACTAACTTTTTTTTTTTCTTTTATAGATCCATTAAAATTTTTAGATAAAATAAAATAATAAAGAAAAAAGTGGTTGATCATACTATTGTACTGATGACGTCGACAAAAGGAGGCTTGTATGAGAGGAGAACTCACATGATTCTTGGCCGAATTTTTGGAATTTATGCAAGGATGAACGAGTTGATGTGTGATGTAGGTGAATTTGAGAGGAAGAAGATCAAACTTGAGGGAGCTCGAGTCGAAACCCAATTTGCTAGCGGAATAACTTCTTCGAATTTGTGCATGGTTTTGGTCGATTCAGTGTGAAAGTTAAGGGGTTTTACTCGAGGGGCATAGGTCATAGGTCATGTAGAAAATGCACAAGAAATGAGAACCAACTTTTAAGTTTGTAGGTAAGAAGGTTGCAAGATTATTGAACCTATAGACCTGTGGTGAGGAGCGCTACAAGACCTCTAAAGAAATCGAGGGTGGAAACGACTTGTGGAAGGAGATCGAGCCACTGGTTTGAGGTATATTTTTTTGGGTATTTACGTGGATTCAATTACTCACCTAACGATTTTCCACAAAGTGGTGACGAAAGGTATAACTTGTACAAATCTTTCCATTTTTCAATTCGATCCGATCCATTCGTTCGTCGAGCTATTTACTCGATCGCAGACATTTCTGGAACACCTCTAACAGTAGGACAAATAGTCAATTTTGAAAGAACTTATTGTCAACCTCTTTTAGATATGAATCTATCTGATTCATTTAGAGGGGAAGAACTTGCATCAGTATCTCAATTTCAATTCAAACATGGGTTTGATTTACACTCTATGTTCCGAGAAATATTTACCATCCGAAAAGAGGAAAAAACGGAATCTTTGTCTAAAGAAATGCCTTGAGAAAGGGCAGATGTATAGAACCTTTCAACGAGATAGTGCTTTTTCAACTCTCTCAAAATGGAATCTATTCCAAACAAATATGCCATGGTTCTTTAGTTTGCCCGGGTACAAATATCTAAAATTTTCATTTTTAGATACTTTTTCAGACCTATTGTCGTATCTCCTTCATTTCTCCATGAATTTTTATTAAACTTGAATCAGATTGAGGAGTACTCCAACTTTAATGAAGGGCGTAGATGCTCTTTGTTGTAATGTATGTAATATTAATGTAATTATATATTATTTATTATATTATATATTGTATGAAAAATCTAAAATTATTAATGTAATATTAAACCATATGTAGTTAACATGGAGGAAAATCATGTTCAAGTAATAAACAAAAAAAGACGGACTAATAGTTACCTAAAAAATAGTAATAAAAACTATGAATAACCTTGACTAAACAATAGGATTTATCTAACGGTGGGAAGACCATTTTTGTTTCACGTACATCTGCTTTTATCCTGAGGGCCATTTTTCTTTTTTTTTTCTTTTTGTAGGATCTTTGATTTTCTGTTTCTTTTTGCAGGATCTGTGATATTTATTTTTCTGTTTCTTTGTGTAAGATCGATATTTTTTTGTGTTTCTTTTCGTAATCTGTGATATTGTGGCGTATGACGGTGAGTTGATGAGAGATAGGTAGGGACGGAGAGATTAGTGCTTTTATTTTTATTTGTTTAATTATTTACTTATTTGTTTATTTATTATTATTTTTTGGGCTATTACATCCTATATCCCTAAAACAAACTTTCGTCTTAGAGTGTTTTAATCTTGGAATAACTTGGGTTCTTATTCTAAGTGTTTTTTTTTTTTTTTTTTTGTTAAGTTTTGAAGTACAACTAAGGAAAAATTCTTAAAAACTACGCCCTCATCTATATGAATCATAAACATTTCTTTTCATCTATAAATCTTGTATAAGCATCTTCTCACTTGGTATTCATAAAAATCTTGATTTCTTATGAAATGAGGAGTAGTTTTGTACTTTTTTTTTTTTTTCGTTCACATTCCAAAGTTGTCTTAATCTCCTCATCTTAGAATTGTTATGGGAGTATGTTGGTCACTTACCAACCTAATTCTTTGTTTAAATCCTCAACATATTCGAATGGCCTAACTTTGTATAATCCCTTTAAGCCATGACATAAGGCTCCTCATCCAATTTCATGTCATTTAGAGGTCACTTTGGTCATAAGCTAGTGGTACCTAATTACAGGGGCATTTTAGTCATTTTACACCTACCCTTGGTTTAGCCCGTTATCATAATCTAATGGTTACCAAATTTCATACATAACATTATCATGTCATATTGAGCCGTCTCATAAAATTTCATGAGCAACCTAATTCATTTAGTAGGTTTGTGGCTTAGAGGCTTCATTGAAATCAATATTCATGTAGACACTAAGGTTGGAAAATTCTAAATATTTAACTCAACCTTAATTTCAACTTTCTCACTTTCTTCAAGACTCGCTTCCTTTCACCAACTATATCAATATTTAATCAATTTCTTGCCTTTCATTTCCATCTTAGTGATTTTTTTTTAATCTTTACATCGGCGTAGCTTTTCTGTCTACTTTGAGCGGTACGCATCTTCGCTCAAATTTTCTGGACAGTCTCATTGATGACTCGGACCAACTTGAGTTCTACTAGCTCTCTCTCACCTACCTCGTCCCAACATAGAGGGGACCTGCACCGTTTCCCATACAGGGCCTCAAATAGTTCCATTCCAATAGTGACTTGGAAGCTCAACTTCCCTTAAAGTTTAATACGCAAGGGCGTAACATGTCCTCTAAGATTTGGTTTAGGCGCTCCGTTTATCTATCTATTTGAGGGTGGATGGCGGTACTAAAGTCGAGGCAAGTACTCAATACTTTTTGAAGTCCGCACCAAAACGCTGACGTAAAGCGTGGATCTCGATCCGAAACTATAGACACTGAAACTCCATGTAGTCTTACTATTTCTTTCACATACATTTGTGCCAGTTCTCAACTGTAAATGTGGCTTTCCAAGGTAAGAAGTGTGCCAACTTGGTCAACCTATTGACAATCACCTAGATCACTGTATAGCCTTTAAGCGTTTTGGGTATCCTACTATGAAATCCATTTCTATGTTTTTCCACTTCCACTCCGGTATACTTATGGGCTGTAACATCCCCGCTGTCTTTTGTCTAGGAGCTTTCACTTGTTGACAAACTAAGCACTTGCTCACAAACTCGGCCACATCCCTCTTCATGTTATTCCACCAGAAATGTTGTTTTAAATTTTGGTATATCTTAGTACCTCCTGGGTGCATGAAAAATGGCGAGTTGTGAGCTTCCGTCAGTATTTCTTTCCTTAGCTCCTCTATTGTCGGGACACATAGGCGTCCCTGATACAATAGCCCTTCATCTGAGGACTTCGAGAATCCATCTACTGGAATCTCGGCTAGCTGGCATAGGACTTTCTGTAGGTTTGGATCCTCTCGTTGGGAGGTAATAATTATCTGTCTAAGCGTAGGTTGCACTGTGAGTCGGGCCAAGTGTGCTATGACTCTCTCGGTCGCTACAACTATGTTGGCTCACTCAAATTCTCTTTGTACCCTTACTTCCCTCGTAATGAGGGTCGAAGAGCGGGCCGTCTTTCTACTCAAAGCGTTTGTGACTATGTTTGCTTTTCCAGGGTGGTACTAGATATCTACATCGTAGTCCTTCACCAATTTTAGCCACCTTCTCTGCCTCATATTTAACTCTTTCTGGGTGAAGAAATATTTTGAACTCTTGTTGTCGGTAAAACTTTAAATTTTCTCTCCATACAAGTAGTGTAGCCAAATTTTCAGCGCGAAACTACAGCGGCCAACTCCAGGTCGTGGGTAGGGTAATTCTTTTCGTATTCTTTTAGTTGACGGGACGCGTATGCAACAACTTTACCGTGTTGCATTAACACACATCCTAGTCCCTTCTTGGATGCGTCACTATAGATTACGTACCCTTCTGAGCTCTCGGGTACTGTGAGTACTGGGGCGGTTACCAATCTCTCTTTAAGGTTCTGGAAGCTTGCCTCACAAGCATCATTCCATATAAATGGTACCCCTTTTCTCGTTAACTATGTCAAAAGAGAGGCTATCCTAGCAAAGTTCTGCACGAACCTTCGATAGTATCTCGCTAGTCCCAAGAAACTTCGTACTGATGTTACCATAGTTGGGCATTCCCACTTTGTGATTTCTTCGACCTTAGTGGGATCTACGGATACTCCGTCCTTTGACACCACATGTCCTAGGAAAGAGACTTGTCGTAATCAAAATTCAAACTTTGAGAACTTGACGTACAACGTGTTCTCTCTTAGGGTGGCTATGACTTTTCAGAGGTGTTCCAGGTCTGTTTTATAGTACACTAGGATGTCACCAATGAGCATGATCACAAAAGTGTCTAGACAGTCCTTGAACACTCGGTTCATTAACTACATTAACACAACTGGGGCATTGGTGAGGCCAAATGACATCACTACGAACTTGTAGTGATCGTACCTTGTCTTAAATGCTGTCTTTGGCACGTCTTTTTCTTTACTCTTTATGATAAGCTGACCGCAGATCTATCTTAGAAAATACAGTTGCCTCTCTTAGTTGATCGAATAAGTCTTCTATTCTAGGCAGAGGGTATTTGTTCTTTATTGTTCTCCTTTTTTTTTTTAGCTCTCGGTAATCGATGCACATACGCATCGATCAATCTTTCTTCTTAACAAACATCACTGGCGCACTCTAGGGGGATACGCTAGATCGAATGAACCCTTTATCCAGTTAGTCTTGTAATTGCGCCTTGAGTTCCTTCAACTCTGCTGGCGCCATGCGATAGGGTATTTTTGAAATAGGCCCAGTTTTCAGCTCGGGTTTGATGACGAAGTCAGCCGCTCGGGAAGGGGGTATTCCAGGTTGGTCATCTGGAAATACATCCAGGAACTCGTTTACTATTGGCACATTTTCTAAGGTCTTTTCTTTTCCTCTTACGCCTACAACACATGCTAATATAGCCCATCCGCCTTGTTGGACTAACCTCTTTGCTTTCATCATTGAGACTACCTTGGGGGTAATCCCAATACTTGTGCCTTTAAATTTAAAGGTAGGTCCCGCCAATGGTAAAAATTTTACTTCCTTATTTACGACAATCTATATTAGCACAATTTTTGGATAGTCAATCCATGCCTAGTATGACGTCGAAGTCCATCATGTTTACTACCATCAGGTCAACATTTAGAGTTTGGTTCCCTATGATTACTTGGTCATTCTTTACTCTATCCCTAGCTACTAAGTCTACCCCTAAAGGGGTGCTTACAGACATTTCATGCAATAAGGGTTCTAATTCAAATCCTGTCTCTGATCTTTCTTGAGGTGGACTCTCTTCAACCTCACCTCGTCCTCTACCTCTAATAGGAGATCGTCCCCTTCCTTGTCTTACTCTTTCGCGTGATCTAGGCAACATGGTTCTAGAAACCAAGATAGTATCTCAGTCTAAGACTCATTACTTATGAACTTATGTCATACATCACATATACTAAGTTCACATCATATTGCAAATAAAATCACTCAGCATACAACACATCACATCATACTCTTAAATAAATACGTAAAATATCACAACAATTTAAGTAATATTAATATAAAAATGCATGCAAGTTCAAAAACGTTTCTCTTTTCTTATCTTGTGCAAGGCGTACCTGACGGTGACAGGGCATCGACGTTGGGACCATGGAACGTGTCAAGCCTACATCGTAGGCTAGTCTACAGAGTCTAAAACCTAGAGCTTTGATACCAACTGTAACGACCCTAAATTAGAGTTTTGATACCACGTCACTATGAATGATGTTAATGTAAGAGTTTTGTTTCAGTTTTTTTTTAATCATCTAATTGAAATATAGATTAAAAATAAATAAAGGGAGGGAAACACACAAAATTAGCACGCAATCTCTCGTTTTTTCAGTCTCCTTCGGTCCTTTTGTGATTGATTCTCGTTTGTAACGCAGTTCGTCTCGTTCCGTTCTTCTGTGATTGATTCCTCATTTGTAGCGCAGTTCGTCTCCCTCCATTCTTCTGTAATTGATTCCTCGTTTGTAGCGCCGTTTGTGTGTTGTGTTGTGCAGGTGATGCTCATTAATACACAAGCACAATCTAAATGAGGACGGGAAATTTGGAACAATTTTATCAGGTTTTTTTTTCTTTCTTTTTCTTTGTAGCTTTTCAATTTATATTCTTTGGTTCCTAGTACAAATAAAACGAAAAGAGCATCTCTATTATTTGTGTGATTCTATCCGTACAACTCTAGTTCTAGTCAAGTCGTCTCATCAGTTGACATTTTATTTTATTACACTTACACTTTTAAGTTGCGTTGTGCTCTCCACTATGTTATATGTCTCTGCCGCGCAGATGTGTTATATACCTCTTTCAATTTCAGCTGTTTTTTGCCTGGATTAGGCCGGATCAGCACAATATCATCTTAGGTACTTACGTTTTCTAATTTTGTTTAATAGAGAAATCTTTTTATTTAGTTTTTAATTTATGCTTTTGTTCCACTACCATTATGTGCTAGTTTTCAGTGTTTTATTTACTTCATTTTCTTTTTCATCGGTAAGTATGGGCATTGATGAAGCTATCAGTGTTGTATTGCTAGTAGTGAGAGGGTGAGAGAGAAAAGAAAACTGTTGAAGCCGAGAGTACGAGGAGTACGACAAAAGAATAAGAGAAGATATAAGCGAAGAGTAGACAGCATAAAAGAAAAAATAGTTGAACCCTATTCTCTCTTGTTTTTCACGTGCAATGCTCCATTTTACGCAATCTTGAAGCCCAGGTAAGGGTTTTTCACGTGCAATGCTTCATTTTACGCAATCTTGAAGCCAAGTTAAGGAATGCCTTTGATATTTTTTTTTCTTTGGGCTTAAAATATGTTTGTTCTCATTATAATTAATTTCCTACGTTTTGTTTGCCAGATATATCTAGGAATTCAAATATTCAAATTCTACTTCCAAGACAGACCCCCAAAACTCAAACTACATTGTAGAATCGAGAGTCACGCGTAATTTTGAAAGGGTGTAACACCCATAAATGAAGAGAATTAGATCCAACAAGAATAAGCCGCCCATATAAGACACAAAGGATTGGGAGGAATTAAAGGATTAAGCAAGAGGATCTCAAGCAAGTCATTCTTATACTTAACAAGTAATGTTAGGGAGGTAAGACCTATGGAAAAACGATGGGAAGGAAAAGGGAGTGAAAGGGCAAAAAGGTCATTTTTTTCAAATATTAAGGATCTTCCCAGATTTTTAATTCCTTATCTACAACGAATTTTAAGATATTCAATAAGGGAAAAATGACCAACAAGATGAAGAATATCTAGAAAAATTATGGATTTTTTAGGAAAAATAATATTAAAATATTCGGAAAGTGGCAAATGACCAAAATACCTTTAGAAGTATGCATAATTACGAAAATACCCCTCTGATCAGAATTAGAGCATCTACGGTGACCATCTAAGAAATATCTCTCGAAACTCAAATCTCATCCGTTGGATCTTCCCCAAATTTGGATAAGATCTAGAAAACTGACAGATCATCACATCCAACGGCTGGTATTCAAAACTAAAGTCGGTAAGCCTCTGATCGGAGTAGATAATTCAAAAGTTCAATCTTCAAACCACGAAGATTCTGGAGCTCTCAATATCGGTTTAAGCTCCTCCTATACATTCTGAAGTTGGGGCAACAATATGGAACAAGAAACGAGCAAGGTTGAGCACCCATTCGAGAGTTATGAGCGTTTAGATTGTGGGTCTCCTACTCTCGGCTTTCTTCCAAATTCGAGAGCAATTCTTCACCCTTCCTCCTCAAACTTATTCCTATAGTTTCTAAACAAGATTACCCACAAGTTATATGAAGGAATTGAGAGCTGAAATGTAGTAGAACAAGATACCCAAGGGATTGAAAATTTGACGTTTCGGGTGAGTTGCATACCGAGAATGATTTCTCAAAATTAAAGATCCACACTCAAAGACGTTCCTCCAAACAAATTCCTATAGTTTGAGGAAAGGGTATGGAAGAGGTTCCATGAAGAAATCGGGCCTTGAAAACCCCTAGAATTGGCTGCCCAATGATGAATCCCCTGTTTTAGCTTCGGCGAGGAAAATAATTTTGGACGAACTTTAGAGGCGAATATCTTAGGCTATGATCCACAAAAAGGTATGAAATCAATCCCAAGCTCTTCCTTGTAACACCATCGTTAAGTTTCATAAAGACAACAAGGGGAGAAACGAAGATGTCGGAGCTGTGAAAGGCCACTTTCAGACAACGGCGCAAAGGACGCGCGCGACTTCTTCCTGTCCAGAGGAAGAAGACGATGACGTGGTCGGTTCAGTTGAACTGGCCAAGTAAGCCTAAAATCTGACCTTCCCTCAGTATTTCTAAATTTCAACCCCCTTTCAGATAGGTTCTCGTGACAAGCCTTATGGTTCCAGAAACTAGACAAAATAAGGAGTCTATGGAAGGAAATATGAAGTAATTCGGATACCAGAAGCGAAAGAACGGAGGTCCCGAATGTCGACGATGAGGTAAGTAGCCACCTTGGACTTTTCTTAAGAAATACTTGTAGGAATCACTTGGATTTTCATATGAACCCTAAACCAAGTATGAAACAAGGATATATGAAAGAAAAATCCAAAGATCCCTGAGTTAAGGCCCTAAACCGACCAAATTGCTTGGGATTTAAGGAACGTTAAGATAACCTACCAAATGAGCTCTGATGCCTATGAAATTTTAATGTTAAGCATAATATATTATGTTAAGGTTATGTATGAAATTTGGTGGTCATTGGATAAGGATAAGTAGGTAAACCAAGAAATGGGAAAAATGACCATAATGCCCCTAAGGATATCTACTACGGTTCATGACCAAGATGACCTCCAAATGCTATGAAACTCTACTATAGAACTGATTTTATGATTCTTGATGAGGTGGTGAAGTTTGAAAGCCATTAGAACTCGTTAAGTAGCAAAACCAAGAACTAGGGGTAAAATTACCATAATGCTCCTAAGGAAGACTACCTACGGGTTAAGCCATAAATGACCTCCCAACATTATGAAATGTTGTATGAATTCTTATCTCAGGATGTTGTATAAGATAATGAAGTTTGGGAGTCATTGGAAAACGTTAGGTAGCGAAACCAAGATATGGGGAAAAACGTACATCACAGTCCACATGACTTTACCTCCTAGGATGACTAACTAGGTACCCATGAAATAAGAGATTCCCCACAGGTACCCTTGGTTGCTAATAAGATTCTAAGTGAACAAGGTTACATTGGGCTATTCCTAAGAAGAACCTTTAAGTTCCAAGCTTGACCCAAGACGTTATGCATAAACCTAGGATCCCCAAGAATACAAGGAAACACCTAGGTTAATGCAGATGGTATGCTTAACAAGTTGCTAGGGTCCATGGCCGGAGTAACCGGTATCTCCCATCACCAAGTGTACCACGAGATCCCTATTCCTCTTTAGGTGAGATGCCCTGCTATATGTACCATGAGCAGGTTGTCATGATGGACTTACTATTTTCCTCACCTAAATGAGATGCCCTACAACACGATATGACAGCAGGATGCCATGTTTATGATAATGTCACCTATGCACTCATGGGGAGAAAACTAAGGGTTACTTTGGAAGAGTTTTCAGGACCATAACACGATGTATGACATGACAACCTCTAAGGATTAGTTCATGAAAACGAAACAAGAAGTCATATCCTAGCTCAAGGTCTAAATATGCTCCAAATTACCAACCATGTCCTATAAGATCTATTTTATATGACACGAGGATAAGCTCAAGGTTTCAAGTTGGTTGGAGCAAGTTTGGAATATAAGCCAAGATGGAACTTAAGGAAACGCCTATAGAAAACATGTCAAGATTCAAGACTCTTCTAGAACCCTCTAAAGAACTCCCTAGGAATCTATGACCTTCTAGAACAACGCATGCTAAGATGAGTTCATATGATTACGAATGCATGTTACAAGTTATGCTTCAAGAAAATAAGAACTTTAGAAACTTACAAGATTAAGAGCCAAGAACATTATCAAACAAGCTCTACAACTACCAAGATAAGAAGAATTCTAGGTACCACACAAAGATGATGGACCAAAGTCCTTAGACATGAAAATTCAAGAATGCTAGGCAATACTCTAAGCATGTCCAATTGTGGCCCATAACTCCCACCACGCGGTGCTTTCTAAGGAGGCATTTTTCCTCTTCTAGGTGGGATGCCCTGCACCGTGTTTCCTTTGCAGGATGTCATGTTTGGCCTCATTCCCTCACCTAGATGAGATGCCCTGCGCCATGTTATGGTCTTTCATGGGGAGTAAGCTATGGCCACGATGGAGCAAGAAGAGAGTAAGTTACCCTAGCCATGAATCAAGAACATCCTAGGACCTCCCACGGTACATTATGCTCAGAGACTCTATGGGTAAGTCTTGAAGGGGTTCGATTTTGTCCTTTGTATTCAAGTCAACCTATATGAACCATGACATTAATTTCAATTTAAATTCTCAATTTTAGAGTGGTCCATGTGTTAGATTTCATTTAACATTACCGACTCCATGGTAGAGTTTGGGAGGGTTATATATATAATTTTATTTTTATTAAATATCTTATTTTCTATTATTACTGTTTTAGAGGAGTCATGGTTACTCAAAAAATTTGATGGAGTTTTTTTTATTTTATTTTTTTCTTCCATTAAATTTTCTCTTTTTCCTTTGCTTCCTTCTTATTAATTTTAATTATGTTCTTTGTTAAATTAAATCTATGTATTCATTAATTTACGGTCAATTTTTTCTTTTTTTTTAATCAATTCTTAATATGTATTTTATTTTCCATCTGAATTTTCTTCCATTTGTTTTCATTCTCCTTAATGATTCCCAAATCTTTCCTTTTTATTTTCTTACTATATTTTCCATATTCTTTCTTTTCTATTCTCCATTTTTTTTTTCATTTCTGGTTTGTTAACGGTAGTGCTCATGTAATGTATTTTCTTTTTTTTCTTCCTACATTTTCCCTTTTTTTTCTTTTCTATTCTAAGCTTAACGGTATTTTTCTTTCTTTTTCTTCCCATATTTCTTCTTATTTTTCTTTTCTATTTGGTTAAACCGTTTAATTCTGTTTATAAATATTGATTGATGTTCTTGTTTTTTAATTTAATCGATTGTTAACAAAGGATTGAAATAAGCTAAATAATTAGAACAATTTAAGAGATCTAAGATATAATTGGTTGTGATTTCGTAAAAATTAAATTAGGATAAAAGAAAAGGAATTATTTAATATATAACTTATGTAATGGATCAAAAAAAAAAAAAAAAAACAAAATCTATGGTTGTCGGCGAAGACCCGAAAACTCCGTTGTCCGCCGGAGTTTTCGTTCTCACACGACTCACGAACTCCGCCCAACGTCTGGATCATGATATTATCAAAGAGAGAGAAAAGACGCCAGAAATTCTCTGATAATTGGGCGAAGGAGACGAAGTACGACACGCTATCCGGACTTGCGACTCGAACCGAGACCAACCCGCTCCAGTCCAAGCCCTCGGCCCAACGAAACCACCCGCGGCCCAGACGCCTCGGCCCGACCCAGAAAACCCATCAGCCGCGACCCAAGACCAAAAACCAAACCGACCCGAGACCCGCAAGCCCAATCCAATAACCAATGCTGATGGCCCGATCCACTACACGCACTCAACCCAGGCCCGATCCACTACACGCGCTCAGCCCACACCCGCGACCGCGCCCGAAAACCCGCGCCTTGACCCGAGAATGCCTGCACACTGGTCACCTACTGATTGTGTCACGTGGCACGTCTGCAGCTCGACACCTCCTCGGCTCCAACGACTTAATCGGCTCTGCTGCGACTTCTCAACTCCAGCGACTTATTCTGCTTGAGAAACCCATTTTTGACCTATTCGGCACCGTTTCAACCCTCCCAGACCTTATTTTGACCTCATTCTAAGGCCGTATTTCACAAATTTCAAGTTAGAAATTAATTATGTTTGTGAAATACTAACAAGGTGTCGAATGATCCAATAGGAACCAACCACAAACAGAACGGAAGCGTATGACATATACAAGGAGCTAGGAGCTTACGTATATATTTTAGGGAGTACTTCAGCTAAGGCCTACCAAGTAAGTGGTCCTACTGTCAAAGGTTACGCATTTGTATGATGTATGTTGGCGCGTGCCCGTGGATTCGCACGTGTCATTAAATTGCATGTTAGACTGTTACGCTTTAATACGTAAGCTTTTGGAATGTGAATGTATGTTGTTTTTGTATTGATGTGACTTGCGATATAGTATGATGTGACGTGTTGTACTTATGACGTTATGTGATTTCTAAATAATTTTGGCATGAATCGTACGTCATAATAGGTTGTAATGAAAGCATGAAATGTGTGGTTATCTTCCTAATTTATATGTAAACAACATGATATGTATGACATGAAATCACGATATATGACATGAAATATAACCCCGTTAGGATTATGTATGATACGTAGACTGAAAAATGAGAAACGATATGATATGCACGAAAAATGATAGCGGGGTTATATTTAATAATGTTGAAAATGAAAAAATGTTGGGACCTCATGCATTATGCGTGCTCATGCATTGGGGGATACCCCAATTCCATCACGGGGGTACGGACGCGTACATCCATTAGGCAGGTGAAGTATCGTTATGTTTTACATAATGCTGCCGTGACGGTTACTAATTCTAATGTGTGTCCGGCAAAAGTTGAGCTACTAGAGAAGGCTCGCCCAACAAAAAAAGGGGTCCAATTGTGTGCGAACTATCTGGTGAGCCCATACTCGCACGTATGGGCTGTGTGTAGAGTATATGCTACACATCCAAGCTGCCCAATTAGAATAGTGACGTTGGAAAAATAGATTAATATGACAGGTCCCATCATAGCATTTTGCATGTTCTTGTTGCATAACCTCGATAGAGGGTCACTTACTGAGTATTCTAGAAATACTCAAGCCTCGTGCTACTACATTTGCAGATAAAGGCAAGGCACCCATGTGAGACAAACGGCAGCATCGTACATCCAGTGACCGCGACACATGCATATGATAGATTGTTTTCCATTCGTAGTATAGGTTAGTATAGGTTGAATTTCATTTGCATTCATAGTATAGGTTAGTACAGGTTGAATTTCATTTGCATTCGTAGTATAGGTTAGTATAGGTTAGTATAGGTTGAATTTTCATTTGCATTATTAGTACAACTTATTATAGGTTGAATTGTAATCGCATTAATAAACCATAGGTTAGTATAGGGTATTTAATTCATAATTGTTTTTCTTTTCTTTCCCTTGTATTCGTTTTTCATGAGATAATGAATGACAAATTAATGTTGCATTTATGATAAGGGTCATTTAATTTAAATTATGCATTTAAGATATAGTAATAACCTTAGATTAAATAGGGAAATTTTAGGGTCGTATCGACCTCTTAAAGGCCTTTTGTTTGTATCAGATGTGACGTTTTTGTTGTTTTTCTGTTTTGTTTTTGGAGGAAGTGATCTTATGATATGGTTAGTTGAGGAGAGATAAATGTGGAAGGTATGAGAGGTTAGTGGAGAGGGGCAGATAAATGTTGTTTTTTTTAATGTAATCTTTCTTTTTTTTTTTAACTATTTTTATTTGTTTGTTTATATTATTATTATTTTGGCTATTACATTACATCTCTCTAGTACCATAAAATTTTTATATGAAGCAAAGACAAGTAATATTCTAATAGCTTCTAATTCAGCAATAGTTGCACAAAAAAAAAAATCATAATCTATACGTTCCTCTTTGACAATAACTTTAAGTTAAAAGTCTAGCTTTATTTTTAATAATATTTCCATTTTATCTCTTAAGATCCACCTCATTTCAATAACTGACACATTAGAAAGTTTATTGACTAATTCCCAAACTTTGTTTCTTTGAAATTGATTTAACTCGATAGTTAAAATCCAAAATTTATCATTTTCGGCATCCTTACGACTTTTTGGTTCAATTTGAGAAACAAAAGCAAGATTATTAAACAAATTAATAGAGAAACGAGTTTTCACATCTTGTTCAAGATCACCTAGAATTAAGTCTTTGGGATGAGATTGGACATACTTCCCTTCATTAGGCATTGATGAACAATATTCTTCCTTAATTTGATTAAAGCTCACCTCTGGTTTGCTTTAATCAATTTCCTTGCCTTTGTCACTAACAAATAAGTCTCTAAAATTTCTTTCTAAATCATCACCACAAATAAACTCATTCCAAATACTTTTACAAGATCCGTTAAATACAATATGCATAGATTTCTCAATAACTAAAGTTCTCTTATTAAAAGCTCTATAACGTTAACTACTAGATGAATAATAAAAAAAAATATACCAACATTCGTTTCAGTGACCCAAAATTTTCACTTACTTAGAGTCTCTACCGTTATCATCATCTATACTCGTATGCGTAATTAAACATTTAAAAACTTCATCATAAAACATAAACTTCATCTGAAAACACTGCTATAGACTTACGTGTTCAAAAACATCTTTGAACGACATAACAAAAACTAAATAAAATAAATAGCTTTAAAATTAAGAAGACCCTACTTTATTCTAAGATTATATCTTTCTTACCCGACAGCCCCACGCGAGAAACACTAAATTTTTCCTTCACTTGCTTTCCTCCTCCATCGCCGGCTTTACTACTAGATGAATAACCAAGAAAAAATTCTAACTTTCGTTTTAGTTTAACGACCCTAAATTTCAACTTGCTGTTATCATCATAAAACATAATGTCATGGACTTATGTGTTCGAAAACATGTTTAAACCATACAACAAAAACTAAATAAAATAAATAGCTTTAAAATAAAAAATAAAAAACTATTAAAGCAATAATCTTTTCTTCTTCTCCCTCGTTTTCCCTCTGTATCATACTATTTTTCTATGTAGGTGGATTCTGTGAGGTGCGGCGGAAGGTCGTTGGCGTGTTCATGGCGTCGGGGGAAACGTGTAGGGTGAGGGTGCGAGAATTCCGGCGAGTCATCGAAATTCTCACCCCCATTTTTCAACGGACTTTTTTTTATCCTTATATTTAGAATCAAAATTTCTAAGTTTTTCTTTATTTTTTTAGAACAAAACATCTGAAGAAAAAAAAAACTTTAAAATACCCCATATTTGAAATTTTGTTATGGCACAATTGACAAGAAGTTTTATCTAAGGAAGGTCTCATTAAAACTCAATTTAAACACTATTAATGGCTTCCACCTAAAAGTACTTGCTTAAATCATACAAATTGTTGTAAAAGTATGAATTTTTTTTCAACCAAAAACTATTTTTTTTTCATTTCTAATTCTTGTGGCAAAACTAACAAATCTCTTCACACCATCATCCTTTGTTTAGTCAAAATCCAAGTAAATCTGGAAAAGTCATCCATAGTTTTCTAAAGCTACCAATTTTAGAAGGACCGAATAAATTAACTTGTAATAGTTGAAGAGGTCAAGTGGTAGAAAAAAATGACCTTTAACCTGTAGAGATGAATTACCTTTACTTAAATTTATTTGGGAGAGATGAATGACCTTTATTCAGATTTATCAAGGAGAGATGAATGACCTTTAAGCAAATTTACCAAATGTTTAAGCAGATTTAAGAGGGAGAGATGCAACCGTTGTTACAGTAAGTATATCTTAAATTTTCCTTTTCTTTTTATCCTAATTTTGTTGGTAGGAAATGACTATAAATTATATATGAGATCTTCATTAATTTCCTAATTTCATTTTTAAGAAATCACAATAAGTTATATATATATATATATATACATATGAGATTTTCCCTAATTTCGTGAAATAATATCGACATATTTTTTTTTAAGTTTTATTACCAAGCTCATTTAGAAACAATGAAAAACATGAAATTCGATTTTTACTAAGACAATTAAGTGAATATTCAAAATAGGTAATGTCTCGAAGCAATCAAATTTGGAGCTAGATAGAACTTCGGCTAAGGCCAATGAAGTAAGTGCCCTTACTATCGGCTCAGTCGAAAGACTTACTTTATGTATGACGACACGTGCCTAATGGTTGTCATTTATGCTTTTATATGTTGTGATGTGTTGGCTAAATTATAATAATGATGTATGATATTATGATGACATTATATGATGATGATGTATGATATTATGATGACATTATATAATGATGATGTATGATAGTATGATGACGATATATGATGATGATGACATAATGATGATGATGTATGATAGTATGGTGACGTTATATGATGATGTGATGACGATGACATGATCATGACGTATGATATTATGATGACGATGACATAACGATGATGATGTATGATATTATGATGATGTTATTTGATGATGATATGATGACAATGACACAATGATGATGATGTATGATATTATGATGTTATATATTGATTACAAGATGATGATGCCATAATGAGGATGATGTATGTTATTATGACGACGTACATGATGATGATATGATGATGACGACATAATGATGATGATGTATGTTAATATGATGACGTAAGATTGTATTATGATAGATAGTTTAACATGACGTTATTCCATATCAAGATGATGTGCATGTATTGAATGACATGATGAATTTTGATGATGATTTATTTTCCTAAAGACACAACCCTAATTGAAGTTAATAATGATGAGCGTATGAAGACCAACACCTACATGTTGCTTAGAGTAATATATGAACGGTGTATAGGGTTGTGTCACGAAGATGATTTAAAGATGAAAACTATAAGGAC
Organism: Cucurbita ficifolia; assembly: GCA_033971965.1. Classification (NCBI taxonomy): domain Eukaryota; kingdom Viridiplantae; phylum Streptophyta; class Magnoliopsida; order Cucurbitales; family Cucurbitaceae; genus Cucurbita; species Cucurbita ficifolia. The sequence goes on along the minus strand of JASJUX010000029.1, from coordinate 171,953 downwards.
CTCATGCATTTTGTGTGTACATATACATCAGAATACTTTTCCATTTATGATGATGAGTACGGACGTGTACGCTATGATGATGATCATCATCATGTCTCACATGACACTCAGGGGTCTGTTGACCTCCAAACGTCGCTACGGACTACTAGCTTGACTATGATGGGTCCAGGGGGTGCAAACTGCCTGTAGATCTACGCTCGCACGTGTGAGTTGTGTGTAGGGAAGTACTACACATTCAATTTTGTATAGACCGGAGGCCACCCCTATAGTGATTTTTAAATGATAGGTCCTTAGATCATGAATTGCACGTGTTTGCATTCCCTAACCCCAATAGTGGGGTCAATTACTCAGTATTTCTTAAAATACTCAAGTTTTGTGCTACTTCTATTTTAGATAAAGGCAAGGTATCCCTATACGGCTGATGAGGGCATCAAAATTCGAAACCATGACACATGCATAGGGTAGCTGTACTTGTTAGAATATGGTGTTTTTAATTTTAATGTTTATTTATTTTATATAGTATTTTGTTGTGTCATTTAAAAAATGTTTTCGAACACGTAAGTCCATAACAGTATTTTAAGATGAAGTTTTAAATGCTTAATTTCGCATATGAGTATAGGTGATGATGACAGTAGCGACTCTAGGTAATTGGAAATCTAGGGTCGTTACATGAAACGGGACATAGTTTGTCTAATGACTAGCATCACAAAATTTATCTTTTTAAAATTTGAATTTAGGGAGATCTCTAACTAATGAATTTTTGAAATATTTAAAATCAAGTGCATACTAGCCTGTACTATACTTGTATGCCATAACCAAGAATTATCAGTATCATGCAAAACTTAAAGCTTAAAGCTTAAAGACATTTATAGTTTGTAGAACAATCATTTAAATACATTTATAATTTGTAGAACAATCATTTAAATTAATAGTTACATTATCATCTTTATTTTCAATAAATAAAATTTTTATATTACTAGATTTTCAATTATGCAACTATTTTTATCAAACACAAATCTAAACACCCTTGTCACATAATTGACTATACTAATTAAATCAAGCTTTACACCATCAACTAAAAATACATTTTCAATAAGAGTACCAGTCTCAAACAATCATTGTCTAAGTACCATTTATTTTTCTTGAAAACTTTCGGACATACAAACAAGAATATTCAAAATTGTCTTTTGCTACCCATACTTGTTTAGGTCCTAGAAGGTTAGTCTTTCTACACATTTAAGATTATATTTTATTTTTATATCTACATTAAAGATATTGCATATAGATAAGTGACAATAAAGATTTTTATGACCATACTTACCACATAAGAAACAAACAACATTTTTGCAAGAATTTATCTATTATAACAAATTTATGTACTTTATTTTTATTGAAAAAATTATTTCTTGAAATATTGTGCCACTTTATATTTTGAGAAAAAATTATTCTAGAAAGATTATGAGCATATTTCATTTTGAAACATTTAGGTCTAATATAACTAAATACCACAATAATAACATATAAGCAGAAATCCAAGTTTATCATGCTTAGACAAAATTTTAGGTATTTGTCATGCTTAGACATAACTTTAGGTATGTTAGGCTTAGACAAAAACAGAAAGATACTTTAACAAATTTAATAGCCCAAATAATAATAATAATAATAATAATAATAATAATAATAAATAAAAAAAATAAACAAATAAGTAAATAAGTAAACAAATAAAAATAAAAACACTAATCTCTCATTCCCACAATATCACATATTATGAAAAGAAACAGAAAAAAATATCCCAGATCCTGCACAAAGAAACAAAACAACAAATATCACAAATCCTACAAAAAGAAACCGCAAAACCAAAATGGTCTTCACCATAGAAGCAGATTTACGTGAAGAGAGTTGTGGTCTTTAAGGTACATATTAAGTCATTCATTTTCGTTTATTCTAATTTCATTTTTAGGAAATCACAACCAATTATATTTTAAATCTTCTTTTTGCAATGATTTAGGTCTATAATTTTATATGAATTCCTGTAGATGCAGTCAATTTAAATGTTAACACGGAAAGATTTGGAAAGAAGAATTAATTAGAATACATCAAGAGAAGAAAAATAGAAAGAGAAGACTAAGAGAGGCCAGAATACAGTTAACAAAATCAAAAAAAAAAAAAAAAAAAAATAAAGAAGGCCAAATATCGTAAACAAAATCAAAAGGAAAGAAAAAAAAAGAGGGAATATAGAAGAAAAATAAATAAATAAAGAGAGCAGTAAAGAACCAAAAAGGAATTAGAAGACCAAAATACAAAATTAAAAGAAAAGAAAAAAAATACATAGAAAGAGAACAATAAAAGGGAAGAATGGGAGTAAGAATTGATTGGAATTGACCAATAATATGATTAGGTAAGAATCAATTAAAAATTGGCCAAGAATATCTCTCAACAAAAATCAAGAGATAGAGTACAGAAACAATATAGAAGACAAGAAAGTAGTCCTTCAAAATAAAAAATAGAAAATGAAATCTTAATATAAATAGAATATATATATAATATATAAATAGAATATATATATAATATATAAATATAATATATATATAATATATAAATATATATATATATATATATATATATATATATATATATATATATATATATATATTTAGATGTATATTATAACGTTCCAAGACTTTATCCCGATAAAATCTTTAATGCTCGCATGAAGTCTAGCACATGAACCATTATAAGAGTTAGAGAATTGAACGTGAAATTGAAGTCATGGATTCATATAGGTTGACTTGGATACAAAAGACAAAATCGAACTTCCATTAAGGATAAATTGGTGACACCAGTAATAAGCTAATCAGGGAAGTGGCCTTACTATAGGATAAGCTAAAAAGTGTATGAGTTATGACCATGTATGAGTTGTATCGTATGATGTCGTATGAGTATATGATGATGTATGAGTATATGATGATGTATGAGTATATGATGATGTATGAGTTATGATGCTTGATGATGTGCGTAGTATATATATTTCGATGAATGACGTACTTGATATGCTTGATGCACTTTATGACAATATGATGAGTATGATGATTGCGTGACGTTTACCTTAATATGATGATGTTTTCCATATTGAGCATGCTATATGATGATGAGTGTCATATTGCATCATGTTGTTAGATCGACATAGAACACAACCCTAAGAGCATGAAAACAATATTAATACAAATATCCACGAATATGTGTTACCTAGAGTAAAAAAGAAATGAGACTAGAGGGTTGTGTCAGAAGAGACATTATGATGAATTTAGAGGGACCTCATGCATATTGTATGTTCATAAGCATAGGGCTACTTCCCCTACAGATGATGAGTGCGGATGCGCACAGATGAGGATGTTCATGAGGCGCATGACATTATGGGGTTTCGCTGACCTCCGGATGTCGCTACAGATTAGCTTGACCAGAGGGTCCAAGGGGTGTGCGAGCGCCCTGGGGATTCACACTCGCACATGTGAATCGTGTGTAGGGAAGTACTACACATCCAATTTATCCGAGACTGGAGGCCACCCCTATGATGATTAGAGATAGGTCCCTAAATCATGATTGCATGTGTTTGCATTTGCATGGCCCCCTATAGTGGGGTCACTTACTGAGTATTCTTCGAAATACTCAGGCCGTGTGCCACATCATTTTTCAGGTAAAGGCAAGGCGCACTTGTACGGAGGACGGCGACATCACGAGCAGAGATTGTGGCACGTGCATAGGGTAGATTCATATTTAAATTTCTAGCCTAGGTTAGAATAGTTTGCTATGCATTTCATTGTTTTAAATAATTTTGTATTGCTTTTATTTTCTCTAAATTTCAGTATTTCGTATTTAAACATTTAAGACCATGACTGTGTTTTCCAGAGAAAAAGTGGTTTCATGCATTTTTCGAAGTTTCACTATGAATGATGTTCATGTAAGAGTTATATTTCCGCATTATAGATGAGCATGCGACATTAGTAGCGACTCTGAGTATGTAGAAATTAAGGGTCGTTACAGTTGATATCAGAGCTCTAGGTTTTAGATTCAGTAGACTAGCCTACGATGTAGGCTTGACACGTTCCATGGTCCCAACGTCGATTCCCTGTCACCGTCAGGTACGCCTTGCACAAGATAAGAAAAGAGAAACGTTTTTGAACTTGCATGCATTTTTATATTAATATTACTTAAATTGTTGTGATATTTTACGTATTTATTTAAGAGTATGATGTGATGTGTTGTATGCTGAGTGATTTTATTTGCAATATGATGTGAACTTAGTATATGTGATGTATGACATAAGTTCATAAGTAATGAGTCTTAGACTGAGATACTATCTTGGTTTCTAGAACCATGTTGCCTAGATCACGCGAAAGAGTAAGACAAGGAAGGGGACGATCTCCTATTAGAGGTAGAGGACGAGATGAGGCTGAAGAGAGTCCACCTCAAGAAGGATCAGAGACAGGATTTGAATTAGAACCTGTATTGCATGAAATGTCTGTAAGCACCCCTTCAGGGGTAGACTTAGTAGCTAGGGATAGAGTAAAGAATGACCAAGTAATCATAGGAAACCAAACTCTAAGCGTTGACCTGATGGTAGTAAACATGATGGATTTCGACGTCATACTAGGCATGGATTAGAATAACATGAAGAGGGATGTTGCCGAGTTTGTGAGCAAGTGCTTAGTTTGTCAATAAGTGAAAGCTCCTAGACAAAAGACAGCGGGGATGTTGCAGCCCATAAGTATACCGGAGTGGAAGTGGGAAAACATAGAAATGGACTTCATAGTAGGATACCCTAAACGCTTAAAGGCTATACAGTGATCTGGGTGATTATCAATAGGTTGACCAAGTTGGCACACTTCTTACCTTTGAAAGCCACATTTACAGTTGAGAACTGGGCACAAATGTATGTGAAAGAAATAGTAAGACTATATGGAGTTTTAGTGTCTATAGTTTCGGATCGAGATCCACGCTTTACATCAGCGTTTTGGCGCGGACTTCAAAAAGTGTTAAGTACTTGCCTCGACTTTAGTACCGCCTTTCACCCTCAAACAGATAGATAAACGGAGCGCCTAAACCAAATCTTAGAGGACATGTTACACCCTTGCGTATTAGACTTTAAGGGAAGTTGAGCTTCCAAGTCACTATTGGAATGAAACTATTTGAGGCCCTGTATGGGAAACTGTGCAGGTCCCCTCTATGTTGGGACGAGGTAGGTGAGAGAGAGCTAGTAGAACTCAAGTTGGTCCGAGTCATCAATGAGACTGTCCAGAAAATTTGAGCGAAGATGCGTACTGCTCAAAGTAGACAGAAAAGCTACGCCAATGTAAGGATTCAAAAAAAAAAAAATCACCAAGATGACAATGAAATGCAAGAAATTGATTAAATATTGATATAGTTGGTGAAAGGAAGCGAGTCTTGAAGAAAGTGAGAAAGTTGAAATTAAGGTTGAGTTAAATATTTAGAATTCTCCAACGTTAGTGTCTACATGAATATTGATTTCAATGAAGCCTCTGAGCCACAAACCTACTAAATGAATTATGTTGCTCATGAAATTTTATGAGAAGACTCAATATGATATGATAATATTATGTATGAAATTTGATGACCATTAGATTATGATAACCGGCTAAACCAAGGGTAGGTATAAAATGACTAAAATGCCCCTGCAATTAGGTACCACTAACTTATGACCAAAGTGACCTCTAAATGACATGAAATTGAATGACGAGTCTTATGTCATTGCTTAAAGGGATTATACAAAGTTAGGCCATTCGAATATGTTGAGGATTTAAACAAAAAATTAGGGTGATAAGTGACTAACATACTCCCATAAGAATTCTAAGATGAGGGGATTAAGACAACTTTGGAATGTGAACGAACGAACAAAAAAAAAAAAAAAAAAAAAAAAGTACAAAACTACTCCTGCAAAAAGAAACAGAAAATCACAGATCCTGCAAAAAGAAAAGAAAAACAAAAATGACCCTCACGATAAAAGCAGATGTACGTGAAACAAAAATGGCCTTCCCACCGTTAGATAAATACTATTGTTTAGTCAAGGTCATTCATAGTTTTTAGTTACTATTTTTTAGGTAACTATTAGTCCAAGTGGAAGTGCTCTTGCCCCATCTTTCCATTTTTAGATGTAATTTTTTATTTAAATATGTAATGTGTCCATTTTTAGATGTAATTTTTTATTTAAATATGTAATTTGTTATTTAAATATCCCAACGGATGAGAAATAAGATGATCAGGTCTTCAGCTAAATGTTGTCTCTATTTTGCTTTTATGTTATTTTCTTCGGCAAGATCCTCAGTCAAAACAATCAGAGCGAGGTTCATCTATCGGTGACATCATTGTAAAGAAGCGAAGTTGAATAGCTCAATTGGTGAAAACGTTGATCTAACAACATACAGGTCTTAGGTTTAAGTAGAAGAAAATGCAAAGTGTGAAAAGAACCATGGCATATATGTTTGGAATAGATTCCATTTTGACAGAGTTGAAAAAGCACTATCTCGTTGAAAGGTTCTATACATTTGCCCTTTCTCAAGGCATTTCTTTAGACAAAGGTTGACAATAAGTTCTTTCAAAATCTACTATTTGTCCTTCTGTTAGAGGTGTTCTAGAAATGTCTGCGATCGAGTAAATAGCTCAACGAACGAACGAACGAATGGATCGGATCGAATTGGAAAATGGAAAGATTTGTACAAGTTATACCTTTCGTCACCACTTTGTGGAAAATCGTTAGGTGAGTAATTGAATCCACGTAAATACCCAAAAAAATATACCTCAAACCAGTGGCTCGATCTCCTTCCACAAGTCCTTTCGTCACCACTTTGTGGAAAATCGTTAGGTGAGTAATTGAATCCACGTAAATACCCAAAAAAATATACCTCAAACCAGTGGCTCGATCTCCTTCCACAAGTCGTTTCCACCTTCAATTTCTTTAGAGGTCTTGTAGTGCTCCTCACCACAGGTCTATAGGTTCAATAATCTTGCAACCTTCTTACCTACAAACTTAAAAGTTGGTTCTCATTTCTTGTGCCTTTTCTACATGACCTATGACCTATGCCCCTCGAGTAACACCCCTTAACTTTCACACTGAATCGACCAAAACCATGCACAAATTCGAAGAAGTTATTCCGCTAGCAAAGTGGGTTTCGACTTCGAAGAAGTTATTCCGCTAGCAAAGTGGGTTTCGACTCGAGCTCCCTCAAGTTTGATCTTCTTCCTCTCAAATTCACCTACATCACACATCAACTCATTCATCCTTGCATAAATTCCAAAAATTCGGCAAGAATCATGTGAGTTCTTCTCTCATACAAGCCTCCTTTTGTTGACGTCATCGGTACAATAGTATGATCAACCACTTTTTTCTTTATTATTTTATTTTATTTAAAAATTTTAATGGATCTATCAAAGAAAAAAAAAAGTTAATAGAAAAAAAGATAAATATCTTTAAAATAAAACTAAAGAAAAAAAAACTATTTAAGATTACATTAATAACCTTTATTCACGTATTTTATACGAGAATATTGAATGAAAAAGAAATAATCAAATTATTATTAATAATTAAATAAGTAATTACATAAAAAAATAAAATAAAATATAAATTGACAAATTGCATTATTTTCAAATATTGCTGCTAACTAAATAGGTGCTCTAACCAACTAAGCTACACCAGAAACTTTAAAGAGTAGACATAGTGAACATAGAAATGGAACATAGAAATGGCAAACGAACATTCAAACTGCGAATATAGAAATGGCAAACGAACATTCAAACGATTAAAAAGATGAACCCTAAATCTAATTGATATTTTTTACCTAAGGTTTTGATACTTCAAGTTTATTAAAATGAAATGCATCAATCCCCACTACTAGTAATAGATGGTTATTAAGAATGATGCTCTTATTGAGAGTTGAACTCAAGAGCTCTCGCTTACTAAAGCGGTGCTCTAACCAACTAAGCTACATGAGCCACATCAAAACGTGGACATACCAAACATACCGCTTACTAAATGGGTGCTCTAACGAACTGAGCTACAAAAGCCACTTCAAAAACTAGACATACCGAACATAGAAATGACAAACGAGCTAATATTCAAAGGGTTAAAAAAGATAAACTCTAATCTATTTTGATATTTTTTTTACCCAAGGTTTGGGCACCAATAAATCCCCACTCTATTAGTTCCCGATCTTAATTCCCATTGGTTAATGATAAGAGGGCTAACAGACTAACATTCAAAAGAAACTCAAAAGTAGACATACCGAGTATGGCAATGACAAAAAAAACTAACATTCAAACGGTTAAAAAGATAAGCTCTAATCTATTTGATTAGTGAAAATGCTCTTGTAAACGGAAAATAAACTAACATTCGAACGGTTAAAAAAAATAAGACCTAATCTATTTGATAGGTTTATTATTAACCTAATCAACAATACATGTTATTAGTTTCCAGTCTCTGATATCATTTGTTAATGAAAATACTCTTGTTGAGAGTATTGAACTCAAGACCTCCCGCTTACTGAATTGGTGCTCTAACCAACTGAGCTACAAGAGCCACTTCAAAAATTAAACATACCGAGCATAGAAACTGCAAACAAACTAACATTCAAACGGTTAAAAAAATAAGCAATATTCCGTTTGGTAGGTTTATTTTAACCTTAATGCATCAACAATACCTCTAATTAGTTTTCGATCTCCGGTCTCATTGTTTAATGAAAATGCTCTTGTTGAGAGTTGAAATTCAAGACCTCCCGCTTACTAAACGGGTGCTCTAACCAACTGAGCTACAAGAGCCACTTCAAAAAGTAGACATACCGAGCATAGAAACAATAAAAAAACTAACATTCAAACGGTTAAAAAAATAAGCCATAAACTAACATTCAAACGCTTACTAAACGAGTGCTCTAACCAACTGAGCTATAAGAGCCACTTCAAAAAGTATACATACCGAGAATAGCAACGAAAAGCAAACTAACATTGTTAATCCATACCGAGCATAGCAACGGAAAGCAAACTAACATTCAAACGGTTAATCTATTTGATAGGTTTATTTTAAACTAAATGCAAAAAATGAATACCTTTTATTAGTTTTCGGAATCCGATATCATTAGTTAATGAAAAGGCAATCTTGTTGAGGGTTGAATTTTAAAACCTCCCGCTTACTAAACGAGTGCTCTAACCAACTGAGCAACAAGAGCCACATCAAAAAGTAAACATACCGAGCATAGAAACGGCAAACAAACTAACATTCAAACGGTTAAAAAAATAAGCCATAATCTATTTGGTAGGTTTATTTTAACCTAAATGCATCAACAGTTTCCGATCTCCGGTCTAAACCCAAGACCTCCCGCTTACTAAACGGGTTCTCTAACCAACTGAAGCCATAATCTATTTGGTAGGTTTATTTTAACCTAAATGCATCAACAGTTTCCGATCTCCGGTCTAAACCCAAGACCTCCCGCTTACTAAACAGGTTCTCTAACCAACTGAGCTACGAAAGCTACTTCAAAAAGTAGACATACCGAGCATAGCAACGACAAAAAAACTAACATTCAAATGGTTAAAAAGATAAGCCCTAATCTATTTGTTAGGTTTTTTTTATAACCTAAATACATAAACACAATACCTTTCTTTAGTTTTCGATCTGTGATCTCTTTGGTTAATGCAAATGCTCTTGTTGAGCGTTGAACTCAGGACCTCCTGCCTACCAAATGGGTGCTCTAACCAACAGAGGTACAAGAGCCACATCAAAAAGTAGACATACCGAGCATTGAAACCACAAACAAACTAACATTCAAATGGTTAAAAAAAATAAGCCCTAATATTTGTTATAGGTTTATATTAACCTAAATGAATAAACAATATCGGTTAATAGTTTCCAGTCCCTGATATCATTGGTTAATGAAAATTCTCGTGTTGAAAGTTGAACTCAAGACCTCCCGCTTACTAAATAGATGCTCTAACCAATTGAGCTACAAGAGCCACATTAAAAAGTAGACATACCGAGCATTGAATCGGCAAAAAAAAACTAACATTCAAACGGTTAAAACGATAAGCTTTAATCTATTTGATAGAGTTATTTTAACCTAAATGCATAAACAATACCTGTCATTAGTTTCCGGTCTCCGATATCATTGGTTAATGAAAATGCTCTTGTTGAGATTTGAACTCAAGAATCTCCCGCTTACTAAACGGGTGCTTTAACCAACTGAGCTACAAGAGCCACCTCAAAAAGAAGACATACCGAGCATAGAAACGGCAAACAAACTAACATTCAAATAGTTAAAACGATAAGCTTTAATCTATTTGATAGAGTTATTTGACCTAAATGCATAAACAATACCCCGATCTCCGATCTAATTGGGTTATTGAAAATGCTCTTTTATTGAGAGTTGAAAAGTCTCTTACTAAACCGGTGCTCTAACCAACTGAGCTACAAAAACCACTTCAAAAAGTAAACATACAGAGCATAGCAACGGCAAAAAAACTAACATTCAAACTGTTAAAAAGATAAACCATAATCTATTTGATAGATTTATTTTATAACCTAAATGAATTCAACAATACCTATCTCATTAGTTTCCAATCTATAATCTCTTTGGTTAATGAAAATGCTCTTGTTGAGAGTTGAACTCAAGACCTCCCACTTACTAAACGGGTGCTCTAACCAACTGAGCTACAAGAGCCACATCAAGAAGTAGACATATCGAGCATAAAAACGGCAAACAACCAACTGAGCTACAAAAGCAACTTCAAAAAGTAGACATACCGAGCATAGCAACGACAAACAAACTGATGCACGTGAGTGAGGACAAAACATACTTGAAGAACTCGTGTTGGTCTGTGGAGATAGTCTTCACTCTTAAGAAGCGAGGTGTAGGTAACTTCGTCAACAGCAGGGTTCGAACCTGCACGGGTAAAGCCCAATAAATTTCAAGCCTGTCTCCTTAACCACTCAGACATATAGACCATTCGCTCGTTGGCATAAATTATGAATGCAAATTAAACACCAAATAAATTATTGATTTTACAACTAATTAGCATACTACTTTTATGATTCAAGAAATTTATGGCTTTTGACCATCTTATCCAAGTCACCTTGGATACTAACACTATGACCAGTTATTTTTAAAAATTTAGGACACAATCATGATAAGACCATGTTTATTAAAATATAATTTCTAAAATGTATTTCAAAGTTCGTAAATTTATGCATTTATATGCTTAAAAACATGTGCGATGTATTTTGCTCTCAAAATTATATATGGGATTCCTACAAGTGTATAAGAAAATTCCGACCTAAGACATATTGATTTAGGTTGCGTGCCAGTCGGTTGGTGTGTACAAACTGGAACCGACCTATTGTGTGACACACAAGTAAAGGAGGGGTACATGAATTAACCGAGACCACATCCGAATGAGAGGGGTCTTGCGAATTTTCCTAGGAACCATGTGAGTGTGGACAAAACATGCTGGAAGGACTTGTATTGGTCTGTGGGGATAGTCTTCACTCTTAAGAAGAGAGAAGTAGGTGTAGGTAACATGACCATGTCGCATGGGATGCAGGGGAAATGTCGGGGCCATCAGGTGCCGAATCTTGATTTCAAATCGTCGTTACTATGTGACAATCGAGTTAAAGAAGTGGTACATGAATGAACTGAGACCACCTTCCTTTTTGGTAGCTCAATCATTGTTACTTCATAGTTAAGTGCGCATTTCTTTTTTATGGTTGGGTGACCTCTTGGAAATTTTCCTAGGATCCACGTGAGTGAGGACAAAACATACTTAAAGAACTCATGTTGGTCTGTGGAGATAGTCTTCACTCTTAAGAAGCGAGGTGTAGGTAACTTCTTATCGATTCTATTTCTAATTATTCGACATAGTTCATAAAAAAAAATTAAAATAAAATTATGAAATGAACCGTCAACAACAAGGTTCAAACCTACGCGGGCAAAGCCCAACAGATTTCAAGTCTGTCTCCTTAACCACTCAGACATATTGACCATTCGCTCATTGGCATGAATTACGAATGCAAATTAAACACCGAACAAATTAATGATTTTACAACTAATTAGCATACTACTTTTAAGATTCAAGAAATTTATGGCTTTTGACCATCTTATTCAAGTCACCTTGGATACTAACATTGTGACCAGTTATTTTTAAAAATTTAGAACACAATCATGATAAGAGCATGTTTATTAAAATATAATTTCTAAAATGTATTTCAAAGTTCATAAATTTATGCATTTATATTCTTAAAAACATGTGCAATGTATTTTGCTCTCAAAATTATATATGGGATTCCTACAAGTGTATAAGAAAATTCCGACCTAAGACATTGATTTAGGTTGCATGCCAGTTGGTTGGTGTGCACAAAATGGAACCGACCTATTGTGTGTCACACAAGTAAAGGAGAGGTACATGAATTAACCGAGACCACATCCGAATGAAAGGAGTCCTGCGAATTTTCCTAGGAAGCATGTGAGTGTGGACAAAACATGTTGGAAGGACTTATATTGGTCTGTGGAGATAGTCTTCACTCTTAAGAAGCGAGGTGTAGGTAATTTCTTATCGATTCTATTTCTAATTTATTCGACATAATTCATAAAAAAAAAATTAAAATAAAATTTTGAAATGAACCGTTGATAAGCAGGGTTCGAACCTGCGCGGGCAAAGCCCAACAGATTTCAAGTCTGTCTCCTTAACCACTCGAACATATCGACCATTCACTCTTTGGCATAAATTACGAATGCAAATTAAACACCAAACTTCATTAATGGTATGTCGTAACTCATAATTCAGCAATTTGGATCGATAGAAACATGCATAACCGTCAACTGCATTATGATGAGCTGACTCAACCAAAAGAAAGTCATAAATTATAATTTAAAGTCCTAAATATGTAAATTTCTTCCCTAGTAGATAGATCATACTAAAATAGAAATGTCCAAGGTTATTCCTATAAGCAATCTTAAAGAAAAATCTAAAGTTAGGGAATGTTTGTAAGCTTGGTTTTCCCTCCAAAATGTCACAATATTTCACAACTAGGTCCTAAATCTATTGAGTCATCTTCAAATGTAGGACGACGAACGTACAGGTCGTATTGAACTCGAATATGTAAAGTCCTCAAGGCATTGAACCACCGCAGCCCAAATCCATTTATAGCCTTCTCTCCATGAGTGTTTAAAACAGGATACTGACGGCCAAGTCCATTCATGTTTCGGCTCAGCTCTAGCATGCCCAAACTTGTAGACCATATATGAAAACGCAGCCCACCCTCTTTCGGTAAGCAGGCAAACCGAGGACCTTCCTCAATCAAACTCTAATCTGCTTGCACACCTACCTTGTAATTGACCCGCCCCTCTGATTTAGCTCTGCTTCGGCTTTGGCTTGGTTTGGCGCGTTTCAACTGTTCCTAAACGGCTCATTCAAATCAAGTTTGATTCTTTGGACTCGTTACCTACATTTTTTACCCTTGCAAAGTTGTTTTTTATGCTATTGGAGGTATTTCAAATCACAATGACTCTTGTTAGCTCAATTTAAATTATTTTGAGCCAAAATTTGAAGTTATTTGATATCTTTAGGTAAGTTAAGCTCATTTTATATTCTAATATGATGTCGTAGGTTCACATAGGTCGAATCGGACGTTGAGGATGAACTAGATCTAGGAATATTTAGTGACCTTGACATAGGCCAACCAAGTAAATGGCTTCACTATTGGTTTGGTTGGATGAATTACTTGAAGTATAAACATCGCATGCCATAATTTTAAACTATGTGGACCTCATGCATATTGTACGTTCACGTGCATTGAGATATTTCTTCGTAATGATAAGTACGAACGCATACACTTTGATATTATGGTACGATATTATGTACACCATAATATTATGTACGTTTCCTTCCCTCCATGGTATACCGAAAACTTGAGTGTAAGCTAGCCGAAGGCCAAGTCCAGGGGTACGTATACGAGTTCACCTAGGGTCCACACAGGTCGTGTGTAAAGATGTAATAGCCCAAAAATAATAATAATTCATAAATAAATAACTGATTACTTAAAAATAAAAAAATAAACCTAAAATAAAATTTACCCACCTCTCTCCACTAACGTCTCATCCCAACCCCATCCTCTCTCCTCAACCGGGCACAATATCACAGTTCGTCCAAAAATAAACTGAAAATAGGGATAGACGAATTCACTCGAGGAAAAATTTTCAATTATTAACATACTGAGGATCTTTTCATATGTTCATACTAAACACACAAACGTACAACACCTCAAGACTGTGATATCTCTTTGTACCATGCGAATGAGAAGTCTAATATTCATTAATGTCACAACTTTTAAATAGAATACGAGCTACCAACTAAATCATAAAAGTAAGAGAAAATATTATACTAATCAACTTCTAAATAAGACAAAATATAGGGACAACCAATTCCTAAGAGTAAGAGAAAATCTTAATTGATTACTGCGGTCTAAAATATATTCCACAACTAACTTTGTATCTTAAATTATATTTCATAATAAGTTTGTATAATCATTAGAATCTCCACTCATATACTTAGGAAAATTAATTGGGTGTTAAAATCTTATCGAGTAGTTCCTAAACCTACATTTTTAACTCTTTCATCTCAGTTAAGACCATCTAATCTTGTGATGAGGTTGTCTCTCGTTCGAGATCAATAATAAACTCAAAATCTTGTGATGGGAGTAGATCTAAATTTAAAGATTGGTCGAGATGGTAGCCTAAACAGTGCTACTTTATTATTGTAATCAAAACGTATAATCTGTGAGTAGATCTAAATTTAAAGCTTAGTCGAGATGGTAGCCTAAACAGTGCTACTTTATTATTGTAATCAAAACGTATATGATTATCCGCCAACATAACTCATGTCTATGATTATTAATATCACATATATTATGTGATTTGACATTTCACCTGTCGTTGACCTTTTCACGAACATTGCCTCAAATCCCACAGCCTAAGGAAGAAGATAAGCAAAACACTCTTTCAACTTTAACCTAATCCTTTGCTATGGGAAAATAAATTCTCACGCTAAAGTTGAGTGTCATAACCCATGTTTAATTCAATTTGTAAAAAAAAAAAGAAAAAAACTCAAAGTACCAAACGACAATGAGGTTTCTCATATCAATTGGAAAGATTTTCATAACTTAGTACTCAAGTAATGCTCTTATGTTTGGAGTTTCGACATTTATTTTCTCGATTATATACAAGCATTCCATTTATCTCATTAATTGTGAGCAAAAAAATTTAATGCCTTATACAAGCATTCCATGCCTTATAAAAGCATTCCATTTATCTCACAAACTAATTGTGAGCAAAAAATTTAATGCCTAAAGTGCTTATTGACCTTTTTCACATAAAGTGATTAAGTATATCCTAAAATCAAGTGACATATAATATTTTCAATATTGATATAATTTACCTACATGCAAATGAGTAATTGTTACAAGATTAGAGCACACCGCTTTTAATACAACTTCCATGCACACAGATGAGTAGTTGCACAAACACAAACAATAATGAACATGACTCTTTGTGCAATTTCCATGCTCATAGATGAATAATTGCACGAAGTTCTGATTCACAGAACTTATGCATAAATGTCCCCTAATGTTTTAAATAATGTTTCATGAGTTACGCATGAAGTTCAATTTATACATCATGCACATATTTCTTTTTTGGCTAAGTATGCCTATCAAATCATACATTTTTTTTAAAGATGATACATCAACAACTCAAATCATGATTTATCATTTACTCTATAGCAAGTGTAGCAAAGTGTAGAACTCAAATCATGATTTATCATTTACTCTATAGCAAGTGTAGCAAAGTGTAGAGGAAAAACTAAGGGACCCAAGGACATTTAGGAACCTAAGGAAATGGTTTTCATGCACTCACTTTTAGAAAAGTTTTGGAAAAGAAATAGTAAGCATAAAGCGAAACAATAATGTGAACTTCTCGAATTTTTAATTCTATGTAAAGAAGGAATTTCAAGGTGTTCAAGTAGATAAAAATAATGTTTTATCCCTCTAAAACTTGACATTTCTAGCGTGTTTTAGGGACGATCTTACATCGATTCTTTCATGAAACTTGTAGTCCTACATACAATGGATCGATTAGAAGAGATTTCAGCTCATTTGGTTCAAGAACAAATAAGTATAATGCTCAAAAGTAAACTGATTGATAAGGATTCTTACGCAGTTTCAGAATCCAAACTCACTCTCAGTTTGGATATGATGTTGCAGTACTTATCAAGCCTCGAACTCTTTAGAAAAACACTCCTTGTTTTGCCCTAAAACTAAAGGTTTAAACTCCATGGCACAACTCATCGTATTTAATCTGAATTTTTGGTTTAAAGTTTTGAAATTTTAAACTTGAAATCTTACTGAAAGTCAACCTATGAGTTATTTGCTTCCAGCGACTTTCCGGCTTTGTTTCCTTCACAAAGTAATTCTTCTCCTTGTCATGAAGTAGTACAAATAAGTTTTACCAGATGATCTTAAACGTGGGAATGAAATTTTTGGAGATATATTTTCTCCAATTTCTTTGTAACACTAAGGAGGAGACCTAATAAAAATATGTAACGACCTGAAATTTTCTACTTAATTTAAGGTCACTACTGTATACATGTCATGAATATTGAATGCGGAAAGACTTCATTTAAATTTCATAAAACGTAACCTTTATCTTAAAACACAGCCATGGACTTACGTTTTTCGAAAACACCTTTAAAACGACACAACAAAAGGCTAAATGAAATAAATAAACGTTTAAATTAAAAACATCCTATTCTAGCCTAAGTCTAAGAAAATAAATACCACTGCCCTATGCATGTGTCATGGTCTCGAGTTGCGATGTCATCGTCAGCCGTATAGAAATGTCTTGCCTTAACCTAAAAAATGTAGTAGCACATGGCTGGAGTATTTAAAGAAATACTCAGTAAGTGACCCACTATAGGGATTAAATGCAAGAACATGCAAATATAATGACGGGACCTAACATATCAATCTATTTTTCCTACGGTACTGTCCTAACGGGTAACTTAGATGTGTACCATATACTCTACACACAGCTCATACATGCGAGTATGAACTCACCAGTCAGTTCGCACATCGCTGGGCCACTTTTCTTGTCGGGCGAGCATACTCCGGGAGCTCCTTAAGCCAGACACCCGTTAAACTAGTAACTGTCACGACAGTATTATGTAAAACATAATGATTGTACCCCCGCCATTGGTGTACGCGTCCGTACCATCGTGATGGAATAGGGATATCCCGCAATGCATGAGCACACATAATGCATGAGGTCCCAATATTTTTTTTTTCCTAACTTCGACGTTATTAAATATAACCCCTCTATCGTTTTACATTCATATCATATCATTTCTCATTTTTCAGTTCTCATATCATGCATAATTCTAACAGGGTTATATTTCATGTCACTTATCATGATATCATGTCATTCATAACATGCTGTATACATACAATTTAGGAGATATAACATAACGCTTCATGCTTTTAACATATCATTTCATAACGTGCAATTCATACAACAATTACCTCAACGGTCACACAAAACAATCTAAACATAACATATCACATCACAATATATCATATCATAAACATGTCAATTGATCACATGTCTCGTACCATAACATATTTCATATCATTTTCATATCATATCACAATAAATAAATAAATATATATATCGGTTCTTCACATGTCATATCATAGTCATATCATATCGTAAACACTTCGTAGTCATGTCCTTCCCTAACTTATCATAGCCTTAACATCCTTAGACATATCACAGTCGTATTGTTACCTGAACGTACTTTAGTCATAACGTTACAGGAACGCATCCTAATGCTATTGTTCTATCAATCTATCATAAACCTATCTCTTTTTACCCATAACCTAATCGTATTGTTTTATCAATCTTTCATATCAATAGCACTTCGGTATGTTACCTAACCTTAACGTTTCTTGAACGTATCTTACTCCTATCGTTACATTTCATTTTGTGCAACCTTCTCGTATCATATCTCAAACATATCATTGAACACATCGTACCGTAATTATTATCATACAATTCTCATATTATAACATATCAAAAGCATGTCGATCCACAAACAATTCACACATCAATATATATGACACGTGCAGAACTACGAGGCATGTGTCAACATCAAATATAATCATGCCGATAGTAAGGTCGCTTACCTAGTTAGCTTAAGTTGTTGTCACGAATATATCCTTAATGAAAATCCGATTCTGTCATTTGAAATCCAAGTCAACCTATGTGAGCCCATGACATCAGTTTCAAGTTTGAACTCTATAAAATTAATTCTCTAATTTACATTGGTCCACTGTTAAAAATGTTATAAATCTATAATTATATTTTTATTAAAAATCTTATTTTCTATGGTTACGGTTAATTGGTCCACTGTTAAAAATGTTATAAATCTATAATTATATTTTTATTAAAAATCTTATTTTCTATGGTTACGGTTACGCTTGTATAAAAAAGTTGATAGAGTTATTTCAAAGTTATTCTGTGCTTTCATGCCCTCTATATTTACTTTTCTCTCTAATATTTAGTTTAAATTTTTTTTTAATTCCATAATCTTCCTTCCTTTTTTTCTTTATCTGTTGCCTTTTAATTTTGTTCACATGTATTCCAAATTTCTAGTGGATCCCTGTTTCCAAATCTTTCTTGGTGTTTCCTTTTGTTCACAAATTTTTTTGGCCATTTTATTTGTAATCGATTCATTTGGCTACTGATATAAATTTAATCTAATATTACTAATGTGACGTGATTTACTAGAATTCGTATAAATGATTGACATTTAGTTGGTAACTCAAAGCTAAACCATTGTAATGATTTTATGGAGATCTAACTATAATTGATGACTGTGATTTCTAAAAAATAATAGGATCAAAGAAAATGAAGTTTTAATATATACCTTATCCTATCTTCACCTAAATTTCCATCTTGAATCTCAACTGGGTAAAGTCATTCTCATTTTTTCCTCAAACTAAATCTGACAATGGTTGTTTTTATGTTTCTTTTTGCAATGGTGGTTACTTTGCAAGAGAGATAATTGAGGGAAGAGATGAGAGGGTGGTGGAGAGAAGTGGGAAATTGTTGTTTCTTTCTTTTTTTGTTTATTTATTTATTTTTTATTATTATTTTTTTAACGCAATCTTTTTTATAATTATTTTTATTTATTTATTTATGGTTTTTTTTTTTCTATTACAAAATCTCTTTCACAACTACCATTTCATACATGGTAAATAGTTTTGCATGTGGAAAGTCTTGAGATACTTGAAAAATCAATTTTAAGTAAGTAACGTGAGACCTTAACGAAAGTAACATCATTAGAACGTTATGTGGCTAAAAATTTCATCACTAACTTACTCAAAACCAATCATATTGACATAAAGTTACGTTAATACATCAAGCTGAGAAAAATAGTCATATTACACTATGGAAACATATTCGCATTGGAGTACTAAAAGGATTATAATGGTATAACATCTAGTTGGTTTTATCTATCATGAGTCCCCATCCCCACTCCATCTCAGTCGGAATTTCATAACTGTTAAGTCATATTTTGGAAATAACATACCATCTCATCTCCATACCTCCTCCCAAATCATAGCTCAATAATTTTAAATCACATCATAATTTTTACCTTATGATTTTTAAACTTATTAATAAACTTTATAATTTTCAAATTAGGGAGATTTCTTCTTTTCACTACTTCTAAATGAATTCGTGTTACATTAAAAAAAAATTAATGTAAGTACACAATGTTTAAACTTTCATAGTGTTAGTAAATTTTTAATTTGGTAAACCCATATCACTCTTTTCATGTTTGTCACGACCAGATTTTATAGACTTCGAAAATTAGATCGAGACGAAAAAGTAAGAAAGTGAAAACAAACACAAATAAAAGTAAAATAAAAGAAAAGATAAACGCCCAATAAATTTAAATAATAATAAAAAAAAGTCAACAAAACCCAAATTAAATACAAGATTAAATTCAATTATAAGACGAACTTTACAAAATTTTACAAACTAGGAAACTATAAAACAAAATACAAAAGCCTCTAAAATGTAAAAATGAACTGACGCTCCCAAACGAAACTCCTCTATCACGTGTTTTTGAAATCTTACTCTCACCTGTTGTCACCTCCCCATTCAACTCCTTTGTCAAAATTTCCATATTTTCAATTTTTTTTTTCATAACTTTCTCTACACAATTCGAATTAACTTAGTTTTTTTAGGACGATGGTAGATTTTTAATCCATCTTTCCTAAGATATTTTTTCATAATTTTTTAGTTAATCAACAAGAAAGGGTAGTTATTTAATAAATATTTCTCATATGGTAACTTTTATTTATAAAACACTCACGTGTTAAAATGAAATAAAATAGTAAAAAATGGTAGCTATTTATTCTCGGGTCTCCTCTACCCAATTCGAATTAACTTAGTTTTTTTACGATCATGGTAGATTTTTAATCATCTTTACTGAGGTACAAGAAAGATAGCTATTTACTAACTATTTTCTCATAATTTTTAGTCCATCACATAAATTTTATTTATAAAACACTCACTTCTTAAAATGAAATAAATATGGTAAAAAAGGTAGCTATTTATTCTTGGGTCTCGTCTCTACTCAAGTCTACCCGC
Source organism: Cucurbita ficifolia (assembly GCA_033971965.1). Lineage (NCBI taxonomy): Eukaryota > Viridiplantae > Streptophyta > Magnoliopsida > Cucurbitales > Cucurbitaceae > Cucurbita > Cucurbita ficifolia. The sequence continues at coordinate 151,191 of JASJUX010000029.1, read as the reverse complement.
AGCTATTCGGTTTCCATTTAGTGCTGCAACAATCATATTTCTTCCACGTGTGTTATAGCATCCCTTGATTGTCTATTCTTTTATATTTTTTTCGATCTCTATCTCTGCCTTCATAATTGTTAAGTTGTTTTTTAACACTGAGATAAGTTGGGAGAGAGAAATGCTTAAAAATACTAGACCTCTTCTTATCCATCAAACCTATCAGTTTAGTAGGCCCAAAAACAAGCAAATAAAGGCAAATAAAGGTCATGCTTTCAAGAGCACAAGTAAAACAAGCAAATAAAGGCAAATAAAGGTCATGCTTTCAAGAGCACAAGTTGTGAGGTTGGGGAGTGAGATTATTTGCTGAAATCAAAGTAAATGATTGTGAAAGTTCTCTCCTTGTAATCTTTTACAGAATCAAATAAATTATAAATAAAATAAGAATAATAGATTTATAACGACCGAATCAAATAAATTATAAATAAATAAAAATAGCACTAAATGTAAAGACTAATAGGCCATAATCAATCCTAAGTTATAAATAAATAAATAAAAAGAGCTCATAAATAGAAATAATCAAATAAATTATAAATAAATAAATAGAGCCGGGAAAGACTAATAGACTATTTATAATAATCAAATAAATTATAAATAAATTAATAAATAAATAAATAAATAGACTAATATATTTATAATTAGAGAATAAATAAATTATAAATAAATAAAAATAGCCCTAATAGACTATTTATAATCATTAAAAATCAAATAAATTATAAATAAATAAAAAGAGCCACCAATCCAAAGACTAATAGACTAATAGACTAATAGACTAATGATACACGATATTTGCCGATAAAATGGGCTGATAATTATGTAAGAGATATTTGCCGATAATATGGTAAATCATAATTCAAAGCTAAATATACAATAAAGTTTGGATTTGAAAAACTCAATTACTAGATGCTAATCCTACCGGACATACCCAATGCTCAGATTATATCGTAGACTCGAGAGCTATTTTTATAGGAACAATTTGAATCAAATCATATATAGTTATACAAAGTATGTCATATTGATATTGTTACCGAGGCCGGGACCGATTACCTCATTAATATATTTTTATATGAACATCTGTGTATAGTTATTACATCTTTTTAATAGATTTTTAGATCCCAACGTTGAGTTCTACCAAGTAATGTTCTATTAATCTCAACATGACACTACATACTTAAAAAAATATGGAATTATAAATATTCTTATATGAACCCTTTGAATCAAATCATATGTAGTTATTATAGAGTGTGTGATGATAGTGTTACCAACCGTGACCAAGTGCCCCACCAACATATTTTTATATGAACCATTTGAATTAGAGAGTTATTACAAAATTTTTGGTAGATTTTTTCGTTAAATGCTTGGATTACCCGACAAATTTTAAAATAAAACAAAAAAAAAAATTAAATTTTCTTTTGCATATATTTGTGAATTCAATCGGTTCTATTCAATATAGTAGAGGTTCGTAATCTAATTATGATAGACACAGACTCGCAAATGTAAGATTATATATAGAGTTGGGAGCAGTATTTTTATATGAATCAAATCGTACATATTAATTATAAAATATATTATATTGATAATGTTACCGAGTCGGGACCGAATACTCCACTCATATATATTTACTGTAACAATTTAAATCAAATTATTTGCGGTTATTATAAAATTTGTAGTAGGTTTTAGGCTTCTCAAACCGTACCGGGAGAATTTTAAAATACTATAAATTTTTTTAAATTTTTTTAAAGATGTTTAGGTTCTACATTATAATAATCTATAAAACAAAATATGTATAATGTGTTTTCGAATTAAATTCTGTGTTTTTTATTAATATAATAATAATAAAAAAAAAATTAGTGATAAAAAAAAACCGCTCGAACACGTACAGGGAGGAAAAGGAGAGATTAACACGTAGGGAAGAGTTGTGAGTAGAGAAGAGTTGTGGTTGAGGGGTTGGAGAGGTTTTTAGTAAGCAGAGGAATTATGTGTGTTTGAAAAAGGGATAAAGAGGGTACCCAACAAATATTAGGGTTTTGAGATTTCTGCCTAGTTTAGTTTGATTAAACTCGAATAACAATCAGTGATAGGAAGAGAAAGGTTAGTGAGCAAGGTTTTTTAGAGAAAAAATGGCGATTTCGAGTCGAATGAAGCGTTCGAACAAAGGTAACGAAAAACTCATGTTATCGAACATTTAAAACTCGATATCAAAGTGCATATTGTTTAATAAGGAATGAAATATGACTGGTTATAAAGAATACTTGAGTTTCCCACACCCTTATAAAGAATGGTTCATTCTCCTCTCTAATCGAAGTGGGATCTCATATATTAGATACAATCGAAAGATGAGGGACATGATACATACGTTATAAACTAGTTTATGGATCTAATAAACATAAAATTGAAAGTTTAGTAACTCAACTTGTTTTGAAGCTGGTAACTATTTGGTTTTTGGTGTGTAGTTTTTGTTATGCGGCTAACTATTTGGTTTTTGGTGTGTAGTTTTTGTTATGCTGGTTGAATAAGATAGGTTTTAAAACAGTTATATTATTTGGAAGAAATTTGATTGGGTTGTTATTGTAAAACTAGATCTGTTGCCTCATGCTTCGAGATTCTTCCTTCAATTTTAGACTGTGTAATGATAGTTGTAAATTACAGAGACTTCGCAAAGGTACAAAAAAAAATGATCATTCTTTATTCATACGGTCCAATGCCTTTTATAGAAAAAATACATGAAACGTAGAAGAGACGAAAAAAGACACGACTCAACTGACTTCACTAATAACAAGAAAAAATAGCTAACAGAAATTTGCTACCTCAACACTTCCTCCCTTGAACTGAACTCGATCAAGAGTTTAGTTCACAACACTCATCCCAAACGCTTCTTTGATCCTTTGAAATGATGCCATGTTCAAAGGCTTTGTCATTATGTCGGCCAGTTGCTCCTCAGTGCTGTAATAGACAAATTTAATTACACCTTCCTTTGTCAATTCTAGGAGAAAATGGTATCGAACCCTTATGTGCTTTGACTTTCCGTGCATAACTACATTTTTTGATAACTTGATAGTGGACGTGTTGTCACAAAACAGAATCATCTCTTCATCTTGTTCATGCCTGATTTCTTTCAATATCCTTTTCATCCAAATGGCTTGACAGGCACATGTCAAGCCATTTGGATGAAAAGATCAATTTAATTACACCTTCCTTTGTCAATTCTCTGAGAAAATGGTATCGAACCCTTATGTGCTTTGACTTTTCATGCATAACTACATTTTTTGATAACTTGATAGTGGACGTGTTGTCACAAAACAGAATCATCTCTTCATCTTGTTCATGCCTGATTTCTTTCAATATTCTTTTCATCCAAATGGCTTGACAGGCACATGTAGCTGCTGCTACATATTCTGCTTTAGTAGTTGACAACGTGACGATTGGTTGCTTCCTTGAGGACCATGCCACAGCTCCTCCACTCATTAAGAAAACATAGCCTGAAGTGCTCCTACTGTCATCCATATCTCCCGCATAGTTACTGTTGGTGTAGCCTAAGAGTTTACTCTACCCTTCACGTTGATACCATATCCCAAATTCTAGAGTTCTCTTCAAGTACCTCATGATTCTTTTTGCAGTAGCAAAGTGCAACTCAGTAAGATTTGCCATAAAACGACTAATAAGACTTACCACAAACCTCAAGTCAGGTCGTGTGGCTGTGAGATACATTAAGCTGCCCACCATTTGCTTATATAGCGTTGAATCGACCTTCACACCAGCTTCATCTCGGCCAATCTGCTGTCCAGGGACTATCGGATTGCAAACGGAGTTGTAATTTTGCATCCCAAACCTCTAGATCAACTCAGCAGCATATTTTTTTTGACATATAAAGATGCCATCAGCCTTCTGCATCACTTCAATGTCAAGAAAATATCTCATCTTCCCCAAACCAGTCATGTCAAATTCATCCATCATGGAGCGCTTAAACTCATTCAACAACTTCTCATCATTACTAGTGAACAATAGATCATCAACATAAATGCTCATAATTAGAATTTTACCTCCCTCTTGTTTGATGAATAATGTTTGTTCACTAGAGCTGCTTACAAAACCTTCCTTGACGATATAAGCCTCAATGCGACTGAACCAAGCTATAGGCGCTTGTTTTAGTCTGTAAAGAGCCTTTTGCAGCTTATAAACCATGTCCTTCTTCCCTGCTACTTCATAACCTTGTGGTTGTTCAACAAATACATCTTCCTTTAGCTCACCATGTAGAAAAGCATATTTGACATTCGACCGATGGCTTTCTTTCACTCCATGCCTCTTCCGGAGTCATATCTTTTACAATGAGTGTAGGAGATCTGTTAAGAATGTGATTCACCCATTGCACAGCATCTGGCCAGAAAGCTTTTGGTACCTCCTTCTCTAATACCGCTGCTCTCACCATGTTTGTGATTGTACAATTTTTGCGTTCAGCAACGTCATTTTGCTGAGGTGTGAAGGCGGTGGTCAGTTGTCTTTTGATTCCATGCGCTTTACAGAATTCCTTGAACGCAATTGAGTTGTATTCTCCTCTTCTATCTGCTCTTAGACATTTGATGAACAATCCAATTTGCTTCTCTACAAACGCTTTGAATGTCTTGAACTGATGAAATGCTTCTGATTTTTCTAGAACAAAATATATCCATGTTTTTCTCGATAAATCATCAATACACAAAGATTCCACAGTTTGATGGTCACTATGACCATTGGAGTGAATTGATGGAAAACCTCTTGCGTGCCAAGGGTTTGTGGAGTGTAATGGAAGAGGGTTACACCGAACCGGCAGAGGGAATCGAAGTAACTGTAGTGCAGAAAATGAATCTTGAGGAGTTCAAGATGAAGGACCATCATGTGAGGCACTACCTGTTCCAAGCAATTGATCGGGTTGTGTTTGAACAGATCTTGAATCGCAAAACATCCAAGAACATTTGGGATTCGATGAAGAAAAAGTTTGGAGGTAACGAAAGGGTGAAGCGATCTCTTCTCCAAACTTTAAGAAGAGATTTTGAGGTTCTTGAAATGAAGAACGAAGAAAACATCGATGATTATTTTGGAAGAGTAATGGTTGTCTCCAACAAGATGAGAAGCAACGGAGAAGACATGTCAGATTCGAAGATTGTTGAGAAAATACTTCGAACTCTGACTGACAAATTCACATATGTGGTGGTGGCCATCGAAGAGTCAAAAGACACAGGAAAGATGACGATTGACGAACTGCAAAGCTCTCTGTCCGTACATGAAAAGAAATTCAAGAAGATTAGTCATGAAGAAGGTGATCAAGCTCTCAATGTTAGAGGCAGAGGCAGAGGATCATACAGAGGTCGAGGCAGGGACAGATAACGCTCATTCAACAAAGCAACAATCGAGAGTTACAACTGCCACCAACTTGGACATTTCCAATATGAATGTCCAATTAGGTACAATGGAGCACATTTTGGCAGAGATCGAAGAAAAGGATGAAGTTATTCTCATGACATATGTGGAGCTTCAAGGCACTAAAAGAGGAGATGTGTGGTTCGTAGATTCTGGGTGTTCAAACCATATGTGTAGAGAAAGAGGTATGTTCTCAAGCTTGGACACTAGCTTCACACATAATGTCAAGCTTGGGAACAATCACAAAATGATGGTTGGTGGGAAAGGAGTAGTGAAAATAATACTTAAGGGAATAAGCTATGTGATCAACGATGTGTTGGACAACTTCAAGAAAGGGGTTTAGACATTCTATTCAAAGGAGAAAATCGAAACACATGCAGCATTTTTCATCCCTCAAGTGGAAAAATAGCAGAATCTGTTATGAGTGCTAATAGGATTTTTATCCTGTTGGGTGAATCAAATAACAAAACAAAAGAGGGGAGATGTTTACAGGTTGATATCTCAGACAAGGCAGAGCTGTGGCACCATCGATATGAGCATCTCAGTTACAAGGGACGTCACACGTTATGCAGTAAAGAGATGGTTATGGGTTTACCTGAAATTGAAGATGTGAAAACTATCTGTGAGACGTGTGTCAAAGGGAAACACCACCGTGTTCCATTTTCAAAGCAGAGCAAGTGGAGAGCCACTGAAAGATTGCAGCTTATTCACTCTGATCTCTGTGGTCCGATCAATCCACCATCAAACAATCAAATAAGGTACTTTATAAGCTTTATGAGTTGAGAAAGGGCGTTGAAGAGTCTCCGATAAATGAAAGACATGTAACTCGTGAAAGGACTTATTCTTATTCTTGCCCTGCATATATTTATTTTGGGTAATTCTTATGTTTATTACAAAGTAGGTTTTTTACCTTATATAAATGTTTGAATTATAACATAAATTTTAAATAAAATAAAAATAAAAGTTTTTAAAAGTTTTATTATTATTATTATTATTTATAATTTTAAATTTTGGACTTTGGTTTTTAAAATGTATTTTTTTTACGGAAACAAGTAATATAACATGTATAAATAGTTTTTAAAATTTATTTTTTTATTTTTAAATTATAAAACGGTAAAAGAAAGGAGAGGACAAAATATAATATACAAGGAATGAAACATATAAATATATTTAAATAATGAAACAAAATATAATAAACCAGAGTTGCACTAAAAAGAAAAAAAACAAAAAAAAAAACTTTATTTATTTATAAAATACTCATATTTTCTTTCCATTTTTAATAATAATTTTAAAACTATATTTTAAATAGAGATTCATTCAAATTTTGAATGAAAAAGAGTTTGGATTAAGAGATTTAAATATTTGAATATTTGAATTTATTTTTTAATATGTCAGAATTATATTGAAATCAGATTATAAAACTATTTTTGAAAATCAGTTTTTTATATTTTTTTTAATCATCTAATTGAAATATGGATTAAAAGTAAATAAAGAGAGGGAAACACACAAAATTAGCCCTCAATCTCTGGTTTTTTCAGTCTCCTTCCGTTTTGTGATTGATTCTTGTTTGTAACGCAGTTCGTCTCGTTCCGTTCTTCTGTGATTGATTCCTCATTTGTAGCGCAGTTCATCTCCCTCCATTCTTCTGTGATTGATTCCTCGTTTGTAGCGCAGTTCGTTGCAGGTGATGCTTATTAGTACACAAGCACAATCTAAATGAGGACTGAAAATTTGTAACAATTTTATCCGGTTTTTTCTTTTTAGCTTTTCAATTTATATTCTTTGGTTCCTAGTACAAATAAAACGAAAAGAGCATCACTACAACTCTGGTCCTAGTCAAGTCGTCTCATCAGTTGACATTTTATTTTATTACACTTACACTTCTCAGTTGCGTTGTGCTCTCCACTATGTTATATGTCTCTGCCGCTCATATGTATTATATACCTCTTCCAATTTCAGCTGTTTTTTGCCTGGATTAGGCCGGATCAGCACGATATCATCTTGGGTACTTACGTTTTATAATTTTGTTTAATAGAGAAATCTTTTTATTTAGTTTTTAATTTATGCCTTTGTTCCACACCTATTATGTGCTAGTTTTCTAATTGACTCTTTTATTTACTTCATTTTCTTTTTATTTGTAATTTGGGCATTAATAACCTCTTGAAGCCAAGAGTAGACAGAATAAGAGAAATATAAGCCAAAAGTAGATATAGTTGAACCCTAATCTCTCTTGTTTTTGCACGTGTGCAATGTTCCAATCTTGAAGCCAAGGTAATGAATGCCAAGGTAAGGAATGCCTTTGATATTTTTTTTTTTTTGGCTTAAAATAGGTATGTTCTCATTATAAATTTTTTTTTGCCAGATATATCTAGGAATTCAAATATTCAAATTCTACTCCCAAGTGTAACCGATGTCCGGATGAGCTCACCATCAAGACAGACCCCCAAAACTCAGACTACATTGTAGAATCGAGAGTCGCGCATAATTTTGAACCGTGGCGTGGGTAGGATGAAGTTTCAGGGTGTAACACCCATAAATGAAGGGAATTAGATCCAACAAGAATAAGCCGCCATGTAAGACACAAAGGATTGGTAGGAATTAAAGGATTAACCAAGAGGATGTCAAGCAAGTCATTCTTATACCTAACAAGTAATGTTAAGAAGGTAAGACCTATGGAAAAACGATGGGGAAGGAAAAGTGAGTGAAAGGGCAAAAAAAAAAAAGTCAGTTTTTTCAATTATTAAGGATATTCCTAGATTTTTAATTCCTTATCTACAACTAATTTTAAGATATTCAAGAAGGAAAAAATGACCAACAAGATAAGAATATCTAGAAAAATTATGGATTTTTTAGGAAAAATAATATTAAAATATTCTGAAGGTGGCAAATGACCAAAATACCCCTAGAAGTATGCATAATTACGAAAATACCCCTCTGATCAGAATCAGAGCATCTACCGTGACCATCTAAGAAATATCTCTCGAAATTCAAATCTCATCAAATTAAAGACCCACACTCAAAGACGTTCCTCCAAACAAATTCCTATAGCTAGAGGAAAGGGTATGGAAGAGGTTCCATGAAGAAATCGGGCCTTGAAAACCCCTAGAATTGACTGCCCAATGATGAATCCCCTGTTTTAGCTCCGGCGAGAAAAATGATTTTGGAAGAACTTTAGAGGCGAATATCTTAGGCTATGATCCCCAAAAAAGGTATGAAATCAATCCCAAGCTCTTCCTTGTAACACCATTGTTAAGTTTCATGAAGACATCGAGGGGAGAAACGAAGATGTCGGAGCTGTGGAAGGCCACTTTTAGACAACGGCGCAAAGGACGCACGCGGCTTCTTCCTGTCCAGAGGAAGAAGACGATGACGTGGCCGGTTCAGTTGAACTGGCCAAGTAAGCCTAAAATCTTACCTTCCCTCAGTGTTTCTAAATTTTAACCCCTTTTAGATAGGTTCTCATGACAAACCTTATGGTTCCAGAAACTAGACACAATAAAGAGTCTATGGAAGGAAATATGAAGTAATTCGGACACCAGAAGTGAAAGAACGGAGGTCCCGAATGTCGACGATGAGGTAAGTAGCCACCTTGGACTTTTCTTAAGAAATACTTGTAGGAATCATTTAGATTTTCATATGAACCCTAAACCAAGTATGAAACAAGGATATATGAAAGAAAAATCCAAAGATCCCTGAGTTAAGGCCCTAAACCGACCAAATTGCTTGGGATTTAAGGAATGTTAAGATAACCTACTAAATGAGCTCTGATGCCTATGAAATTTTAATGATGAGCATAATATATCATGTTAAGATTATGTATGAAATTTGGTGGTCATTGGATAAGGATAAGTAGGTAAACCAAGAAACGAAAAAAATGACCATAATGCCCCTAAGGATATCTATTACGGTTCATGACCAAGATGACCTCCAAATGCTATGAAACTCTACTATAGATCTTCTTTTATGATTCTTGATGAGGTGCTAAAGTTTGAAAGCCATTAGAACTCGTTAAGTAGCAAAACTAAGAATTAGGGGTAACATTACCATAATGCTCCTAAGGAAGACTACCTACGGGTTAAGCCCTAAATGACCTCCCAACATTATGAAATGTTGTATGAATTCTTATATCAGGATGTTGTATAAGATAATGAAGTTTGGGAGTCATTGGGAAACGTTAGATAGCGAAACCAAGATATGGGAAAAAACGTACATCACGGTCCACATGACTTTACCTCCTAAGATGACTAACTAGGTACCCATGAAATAAGAGATTCTCCACAGGTACCCTTGGTTGCTAATGAGATTCTAAGTGCACAAGGTTACATTGGGCTATTCCTAAGAAGAACCTTTAAGTTCCAAGCTTGACCCAAGACGCTATGCATAAACCTAGGATCCCCAAGAATACAAGGAAACACCTAGGTTAATGCAGATGGTATGCTTAACAAGTTGCTAGGATCCATGGCCGGAGTAACCGTTATCTCCCATCACGAAGTGTACCATGAGATCCCTATTCATCTTTAGGTGAGATGCCCTGCTATATGTACCATGAGCAGGTTGTCATGATGGACTTATTAGTTTCCTCACCTAAATGAGATGCCCTGCAACACGATATGCCAGCAGGATTCCACGTTTATGATAATGTCACCTATGCACTCATGGGGATTAGTTCATGAAAACGAAACAAGAAGTCATATCCTAGCTCAAGGTCTAAATATGCTCCAAATTACCAACCATGTCCTATAGGGTCTATTTTATATGACACGAGGATAAGCTCAAGATTTCAAGTTGGTTGGAGCAAGTTTGGAACTTAAGCCAAGATGGAACTTAAGGAAACGCCTAAAGAAAACATGTCAAGATTCAAGACTCTTCTAGAACCCTCTAAAGAACTCCCTAGGAATCTATGACCTTCTAGAACAACGCACGCTAAGATGGGTTCATATGATTATGAATGCATGTTACAAGTTATGCTTCAAGAAAATAAGAACCTTAGAAACTTACAAGATTAAGAGCCAAGAACATTACCAAATAAGCTTTACAACTACCAAGATAAGAAGAATGCTAGGTACCACTTAAAGATGAGGGACTAAAGTCCTTAGACATGAAAATTCAAGAATGCTAGGCAATACTCTAAACAATGTCCAATTGTGGCCCATAACTCCCACGCGGTGCTTTCTAAGGAGGCCTTTTTCCTCTTCTAGGTGGGATGCCCTGCACCGTGTTTCCTTTGCAGGATGTCATGTTTGGCCTCATTCCCCTCACCTAGATGAGATGCCCTGTGCGATGTTATGATTTGCAGGATGCCATGTTCATGTATGCATCGATCAAGCGACCTATATGGTCTTTGTTAGATTATGCAACCTTTATGGTCTATGCCATGTTCATGCATGCATCGATCACGTGACCTTTATGGTCTATCATGGAGAGTAACCTATGGCCACAATGGAGCAAGAAGAGAGTAAGTTATCCTAGTCATGAATTAAGAACCTCCTAAGACCTCCCATGGTACGTCATGTGTATGACTTGGACTACGCTGCTTGGAATGCAAGAAGCCTTGAGCGTAGGTATTAAGACTGTGTCGCTTGGAACGTATGAAGCCTCGGACACCGGTTGACAAGTTTATATCTAGTACCGTAAATCTTAAGGGGAGTGTCTTGGAGAACGAATTAAGAAACATAACAAAAACATACAACAAGAACAAGAACAAGAACAAGAACGAGAAAAGAAAGGTGTGGTACCCTAGCATATCAAGGACACGATTAAGAGCCTACAAGTAGGCTGCTTGCTGAGTCTTGTACTCATTCCTTATTCTCCTTTTTTTTTTCTTCAGAAAATAAGGAGCTGGTCGAGGTCGGGAGCAGATTCTGGAGCAGGTTCCATAGACAAACCTCACCCGTCATCGTTCAACCCTTTTGTTTTAGTGTCTTGTATCTTTTCTTATTTTGTATTTTAACATTGTGTTGTGTTTAAAAATACTTATGTATAAACTTCATTTTGATATAACGTTTGATATGTTTTAAGTTTGGGTTGTTTTATTGTATGAAAAATTTACCCCTCTTTTTAGAGTCATTGAGTCAGCCCGGTCCTTACAAAGTGGTATCAGAGCCCAAGGTTTCTCTATGGCCCAACTCATGAGGACGCTCTGCCAAGACCAGGTAAGTATGCCTTAAGACTCTTAAGTTTAAGTATACCTATAAATTTAAGTTATCAGGTACATGGTCATAGGGTTAATATTTAAGACAAGACTTAAGATAACTTGAAGACCCCAAGGGTAAGTAAGTAACCCTCGAGTGTTCTTCCAATACTAAGAACATGCCACCAAGAAGAGAACCCTATCTAAGCAAGGAAGCTGAAGGATGGCTTCAAAGAATTCCACAAAAGAAGCCCCTGAAATAGGAATGGCTCAAGCGCAGAACGTAGAAACAGAAACACAACAAGAGCCTAACCCAAGTCAAGCTACGCCTCCAGGATAGTCCCCCTTCACATTCAATAGAATCCCTACCGTCTTTCATGAAATCAACCCTGAAAAAATAGGCTAGCCATATAATATAGGCTCTTATGACAACTCAAGAAGTGCAAGCCCCTAGAAGTTTCCAAGGGACTAAAAAAAAGAATCCCACTTTTAGGGAATTTAGGAAGTTTGACCCACCTACACATGTGATGGGGGCATGGTTGATTCAGCAAAAGCGAAGGCATGACTTGAAGCTATAGAGGCCGCCTTCCTATATATGAACTGCCCTGAAGAGTTCAAGGTCCATTGCGCCACATGCATGCTTAAAGAAGAGGCGCATTTTAGGTGGAAGTCAACTTCCAAGACAGTAAGTGCTGACGGTGGAATTATCCCCTAGAGTCGCTATAAGGAGACCTTCTTTGAAAAGTATTATCCTACAATGGCCATGTTCAAAAACCAAGAAGCCTTCTTAAGCTTTAAGCAACGGGAAAGGACCATAGAAGAATGTGACTTGAAGTTCACTAAGTTATCTAGGTTTCCCCCGGAGTTAGTATACACGGAGAAGAAAATTATTCTTTGTTTCATGATGGGCCTAAGAAATGATATAAAAGGATCAGTAGCGGCTCATGCCTCAAGTGACTATGCAACTGCACAAAAGGCTGCCACTCTAATAGACATCTACAACCAAAAGAACAAGAAAGTGCAGCAAGTAGGACGCAAAAGAGAACTTGAAAAAGACGCTCCAAAGACCCACCAAAGGCCCCATAAGCAATGCAACAACCACCAAGCGTAGGAGAAAGATAGACCCTTATGCCCTAAGTGCAGATGATTACATAAGGGAGAATGCTTGGCAGGAACTAATGTGCGCTTCAGCTGTGAAGTAGAGGGCCATAGGAGTCCTGAATGTCCAAAAAGGAGGAACGAGATGATAAATCCAAATAACCAAGGACAAGTTAAGAACAAAAAGAAGAATTGGTGGGACAAAGAGGCACCGCATAGAAGGTAAGGATGTACCACGGCTAAGGAAGCCAATAGTTTCGGTTAAGCAGATACATGTACACCTTTAAACCTTTTATATATGACTTAAACGGTCCATGTAAAAGTTTCAGTAAGATGCTAAGTTAAGAAGCTTCCTTCAAAGGACTTAAGACTCTTAAGTACCATAACGATACTAAGAAGGATTTAAACCCCTTAACGACCCATGTAAGATGTCAAGTTAAGTGGTTTCCTTCAAAGGGACTTAAGACTCAAAAGGGACCATAAAGTTATTAAGGAGGATAACCTAAGATAGGAACAAGAAAAACTCAAAGGATAAGAAACCTATGAAGGACTTAGGCCCGTAACGACCCATTGATAATCCTTATACAAGAAGGAAGAAGGGAAGTCTTCAAGATACAACCTTGAGGAACAAGATTTATCATGATAAGGCTTGATGGGAAAAGAAGATAAGTCCTAAGATATAAACCAATGCAAGAAAGCTTAGTCATCTCAACATAGGACGTTGAGAAGACAATTGAGAAGAACTAATGCCGAAATAGGTATTTGGCCTCAAGATATAAGTTAAGGACTAAGGCAACAAGGACAAGGATAAGCCGGACAGGGTAAGCCGAAAAGGAACCCCTAAGCAATTAAAAGAACGGGGTTAAATATAGACACCCCAACAATAAGGACGCAAGAAATTAAGGACAATGAACTTTAGAGGATGAAAGTTCTTGAGGGGGAAGAATTTTTAACCCCCATAAATGAAGGAAATTAGATCCAACAAGAATAAGCCGCCCATGTAAGACCCAAAGGATCAAAAGGGGAGGAATTAAAAGATTAAGCAAGGATAAGAATATCAAGCAAGTCATTCTTATACCTTAACAAGTAATGTTACGGAGTTAAGACCTATGAAAAACAATTGGAAAGGAAAAGTAAGTGAAAAGGGCAAAAAGGTCATTTTTTTTCAATGATTAAGGATCTTCCCAGATTTTTAATTCCTTATCTACAAGTAATTTCAAGATGCTCAACAAGGAAAAAATGACCAAAAAGGATGAAGAATATCTCGAAAAATTATGGATTTTTTAGGAAAAATATATTAAAATATTCGGAAAGTGGCAAATGACCAAAATACCCCTGGAAGAATGCATAATTACGAAAATGCCCCTATGATCAGAATCAGAGCATCTACAGTGACCATCTGAGAAATGTCTCTCTAAACCCAAATCTCAGCCGTTGGATCTTCCCCAAATTTGGATAAGATCTAGAAAACGGACAGATCATCACATCCAACGGCTGGTATTCAAAACTAAAGTCGGTAAGCCTCTGATCGGAGCATATATTTCTGACAAATTATCCAAAAAGTTCAATCTTCAAACCACGATGATTCTGGAGCTCTCAATGTCGGTTTAAGATCCTCCTATAAAGTCTGAAGTTGGGGCAACCATATGGAACAAGAAACGAGCAAGGTTGAGCACCCATTCGAGAGTTATGAGCGTTTAGATTGTGAGTCTCCTACTCTCGGCTTTCTTCTAAATTCGAGAGCAATTCTCCGCCATTCCTCCTCAAACTTATTCCTATAGTTTCTAAATAAGATTACCCACAAGTTATATGAAGGAATCGAGAGTTGAAACGTAGTAGAGCAAGATACCCAAGGGATTGAAAATCTGACGTTTCGGGTGAGTTGCATACCGAGAATGATTTCTCAAAATTAAGGACCCACACTCAAAGACGTTCCTCCAAACAAATTCCTATAGCTTGAGGAAAGGGTATGGAAGAGGTTCCATGAAGAAATCGGGCCTTGAAAACCCCTAGAATCGGCTGCCCAATGATGAATCCCTTGTTTTAGCTCCGGCGAGGAAAATGATTTTGGACGAACTTTGGAGGCGAATATCTTAGGCTATGATCCACGAAAAGGTATGAAATCAATCCCAAGCTCTTCCTTGTAACACCATCGTTAAGTTTAATGAAGACATCGAGGGGCGAAATGAAGATATCAGAGATGTGGAAGGCCACTTTCAGACGGCGACGCAAAGGACGCGCGCATCTTCTTCCTATCTAGAGGAAGAAGACGATAACTTGGCCGGTTCAACTGAACCGGCCAAGTCAGCCCAAAATCTGACCTTCCCTTGGTGTTTCTCAAACAAACCTTATGAAGTAAGTCAGCCTAAAATCTGACCAGTTCTCATGACAAACCTTATAGTTCCAGAAACTAGACACAGTAAGGAGTCTATGGAAGGAAATATAAAGTAATTCGGATACCGGAAGCTCAAGAACGGAGGCCCTGAATGTCGATGATGAGGTAAGTAGCCACCGTGGACTTTTGTTAAGAAATACTTGTAGGAATCGCTTGGATTTTCATATGAACTCTTAACCATGTATGAAACAAGGATATATGACAGAAAAATCCAAAGAACCGTGAGTTAAGGCCCTAAATCGACCAAATTGCTTGGGATTTAAGGAACGTTGAGATAACCCACTAAATGAACTCTGATACCTATGAAATTTTTATGCTGAGTATAATATATCATATTAAAGATATGTATGAAATTTGGTTGTCATTAGATAAGGATAAGTAGGTAAACCAAGAAATGAGAAAAAATGACCATAATGCCACTCAGGATATCTACTACGGTTCATGACCAAGATGACCTCCAAATGTTATGAAACTCTACTATAGATCTTATTTTATGATTCTTGATGAGATTGTGAAGTTTGATAGCCATTAGAACTCGTTAAGTAGCAAAACCAAGAATTAGGGTTAAAATTACCATAATACCCCTAAGGAAGACTACCTACGGGTTAAGCCCTAAATGACCTCCCAACATTATGAAATGTTGGATGAATCTTTATCTCAGGATGTTGTATAAGGTAATGAAGTTTGGGAGTCATTGGGAAACGTTAGATAGCGAAACAAAGATATGGGAAAAAACGTACATCACGGTCCACATGACTTTACCTCCTAGGATGACTAACGAGGTACCCATGAAATAAGAGATTCTACACAGGTACCCTTGGTTGCTAATAAAATTCTAAGTGCACAAGGTTACTGTAACGACCCTAAATTTCCACATACTCAGAGTCGCTACTAAGGTCTCATGCTCATCACTAATGCGGAAATATAACTCTTAAGATGAACAACATTTATAACATAAACTTCAAAAACGCTTAAAACAACTTCTCTGAAAAACACAGCCATGGTCTTACGTGTTTAAATACGATATACTAAAATTTAGAGAAAACAAAAACAAATACAAAATAATTTAAAACAATGAAATTCAAAACGACATATTCTAACTTAAGACCTAGAAATTTAAATATGAATCTAACCTATGCACGTGCCATAGTCTCTACTCGTGATGCCGCCGTCCTCCGTACAAGTGTGCCTTGCCTTGACCTGAAAAATGATGTGGCACACGGCCTGAGTATTTCAAAGAATACTCAGTAAGTGGCCCCGCTATAGGGGGCCATGCAAATGCAAACACATGCAATCATGAATTAGGGACCTATCTCTAATCATCATAAGGGTGGCCTCCAGTCTCGGACAAATTGGATATGTAGTACTTCCCTACACACGACTCACACGTGCGAATGTGAATCCCCAGGGCGCTCGCACACCCTTTAGACCCACAGTGTCATGCGCCTCATAAACACCCTCATCTGTGTGCGTTCGCACCTGTGCGCATTCGCGCTCATCATACGGTGCGCGTCCGCACTCATCATCTCTAAGGGAAGTAGCCCTATGCTTATGAACACACAATATGCATGAGGTCCCTTTAAGTCCAATTATACATCTCTTCTGACACAACCCTCTAGTCTCATTTCTTGGTTACACTATGTAACACGTGCTCGTGGATATTTACATTAATATCAATTTCATACTCTTAGGGTTGTGTCCTATGTCGATCTAACGACATGATGCAATATGGCAAACAACATCATAAGGCATGTTCAACATGGAAAACATCATCATGTTAATAACATCGTCATGCATATATCATACTCATCATAGAAGCCATTAAGTGCATCAAATATAACATGTACATCATTCACGTCATCACATAACATTATCACATCATCATATAACAACATCACATCATCATATAACATCACCACATCACTATCTAACGTCATCACATCATCATAAAAACGCAACACATCATCATCTAACGTCATCACGTCATCACGTCATCACATAACATAAAGCATAAATGACACGTGCAAGGGTCACTAGGCACGTGTCGTCATACATAAGACAAGTCTTTCGACCGAGCCGATAGTAAGGTCACTTACCTGGTTGGCCTTAGCCGAAGTATTCCCTAATTTAATTAACATAAGCTCCCGTTCCTCGAGAGCTGCTCCAAATATTGCTGGAATTTACTTCATATCGCACCATTCGTCACCTTTCGTTAGTATTTCACATTTTAAATAATAATCCAACTAACAATGTGAAATACGACTCTAAAACGGTCTCAGTAAAAATCGAATTCTACGTTTTCATTGTTTCTAAATTTTGTTGGATAGTAAAACTTAAATTAAAAATATGTCAATATTATTTCATGTAGTTTTAATTATTCAATCTAACTATGGTTTGTTATAATATTATATTCTCTTGTACAAATAATAATAACTTCTCACATCTTCCATTTTCCTTCCCTCTAGTGTACCATTTTGTTTCTCTTTCTGTATTTTTTCTTTCCTACAAATGACTATGCAATTATAATTAATTTTCAATCAATTGTGTTCTCTTCTCTTTCCTAATATGACTATCCAATTAACATAAGCCATTTTTAATCTATTGTGTTTTCTTCTCTTTCTAAATGACTATCCAATTAACAGACCATTTTCAATCTGTTTTCTTCCCTTTCTAAATGACTATCCAATTAAAGAAGCCATTTTCAATCATTCTAATTTTACTTTATCTAAATGACTATCCAATTAAAGAACCATTTTCAATCGATTCTAATTTTACTGTAGTAAAAATGCCTATACATCCATCAATTATGATTTTCTTCTCTTTTCTAAAAATGACTATCCAATCTAGATGCCATTGACAAAAGCCATTTTCAATCGATTTTAATTTTATATCAGATATCTCCGATTTAAATAATTGCAAAAGATAAAATAAAAAGATATCTAACTTAAGATAACTTTTCTATCTATTTGCAAGATATAAAGGAAAAGAGATCTAACTTACGGATAACTTTTTTTCTTTATCTCTTCCATTTCCTGTTAAATCTGCTTGAAGTGAAGGCCATTTCTCATTTTTCTCTCCGAAACTTTGCTATCTTTCCTTTCTTTCTTTTTTAGTTTTTCTCTTCCCCAAATCTGCCATTTTTTTCCTTTTCTGTTTATTTTTATTGTTGCAGCTTATTTTGCCGTTGTGTAAGAGGTGTTGTGGAGAGATATTTGGGGGAAGGGGAGAGAGAGTGATCATTTACTATTTCTTTTCTTTTTTTTAATTATTATTTACTTATTATTATTATTACTATTATTATTTTATTTTTCTAAAATTTTGGGATCGTTACAGTTACATTGAGCTATTCCTAAGAAGAACCTTTAAGTTCCAAGCTTGACCCAAGACGTTATGCATAAACCTAGGATCCCCAAGAATACAAGGAAACACCTAGGTTAATGCATATGGTATGCTTAACAAGTTGCTAGGATCCATGGCCGGAGTAACCGTTATCTCCCATCACGAAGTGTACCACGAGATCTCTATTCATCTTTAGGTGAGATGCCCTGCTGTATGTACCATGAGCAGGTTGTCATGATGGACTTATTATTTTCCTCACCTAAATGAGATGCCCTGCAACACGATATGCCAGCAGGATGCCACGTTTATGATAATGTCACCTATGCACTCATGGAGAGAAAACTAAGGGTTACTTTGAAAGAGTTTTCAGGACCAAAACACGATGTATGACATGACAACCTCTAAGGGTTAGTTCCTGAAAATGAAACAAGAAGTCACATCCTAGCTCAAGGTCTAAATATGCTCCAAATCACCAACCATGTCCTATAGGGTCTATTTTACATTACACGAGGATAAGCTCAAGATTTCAAGTTGGTTGGAGCAAGTTTGGAACATAAGCCAAGATGGAACTTAAGGAAACGCCTAAAGAAAACATGTCAAGATTCAAGACTCTTCTAGAACCCTCTAAAGAACTCCCTAGGAATCTATGACCTTCTAGAACAACGCATGCTAAGATGGGTTCATATGATTACGAATGCATGTTACAAGTTATGCTTCAAGAAAATAAGAACCTTAGAAACTTACAAGATTAAGAGCCAAGAACATTACCAAACAAGCTCTACAACTACCAAGATAAGAAGAATTCTAGGTACCACACAAAGATGATGGACCAAAGTCCTTAGACATGAAAATTCAAGAATGCTAGGCAATACTCTAAGCATGTCCAATTGTGGCCCATAACTCCCACCACGCGGTGCTTTCTAAGGAGGCCTTTTTCCTCTTCTAGGTGGGATGCCCTGCACCGTGTTTCCTTTGCAGGATGTCATGTTTAACCTCATTCCCCTCACCTAGATGAGATGCCCTGCGCCATGTTATGGTCTATCATGGGGAGTAACCTATGGCCACGATGGAGCAAGAAGAGAGTAAGTTACCCTAGTCATGAATCAAGAACCTCCTAGGACCTCCCACGGTACATCATGCTTAGAGACTCTATGGGTAGAGTCTTGGAGGGGTTCGGTTTTGTCCTTTGTATTCAAGTCAACCTATATGAACTATGACATTAATTTCAATTTAAATTCTCTAAATTTTAGAGTGGTCCATGTGTTACATTTCATTTAACATTACAGACTGTATGGTAGAGTTTGAGAGGGTTATATATATAATTTTATTTTTATTAAATATCTTATTTTCTATTTTTACTGTTTCAGAGGAGTCATAATTACTCAAAGAATTTGATAGAGTTTTTTTGGTTTTATTTTTTTAATGTTCACTAAATCTTTCCAATCTTCCATTTTCTTCCATTAAATTTTCTCTTTTTCCTTTGCTTCCCTTATTATTATCTTTAATTATGTTCTTTGTTAAATTAAATATATGTATTTCTTAAATTCGCCTTAAATTTTTTCTTTTTTCTTTTAATCAATTCATAATCTGTCTTTTATTTTCTATATGTATTTTCTTCGATTTTTTTTCATTCTACTTACTGGATTCCCACATCTTTCCTTTTTATTTTCTTACTGTATTTTCCATTTTTCTTTCTTTTCTATTCTCCATCTTTTTTTCATTTGTAGTTTGTTAACGGTAGTGCTCATGTAATAGTATTTTCTTTTTTTTCTTCCTATATTTTCCCTTTTTTTTTCTTTTCTATTCTAAGCTTAACAGTATTTTTCTTTCTTTTTCTTCCCATATTTTCCCTTATTTTTCTTTTCTATTTGGTTAAACCGTTTAATTCTGTTCATAAATATTGATTGATGTTCTTGATTTTTAATTGAATCAATTGTTAAAAAGGATTGAAATAAGCTAAATAATTACAACAATTTAAGAGATCTAAGATATAATTGGTTATGATTTCCTAAAAATTAAATTATGACAAAAGAAAAGGAATTATTTAATATATAACTTATGTAATGGATCAGACAAAAAAGAGAATCAAAATCTGTGGTCGCCGGCCAAGACCCGAAAACTCCATTGTTCGCCGGAGTTTTCGTTCTCACACGACCCACGAACTCCGCCCAACGTCTGGATCATGATATTATCAAAGAGAGAGAAAAGACGCCAAAAATTCTCTGATAATTGGGCGAAGGAGACGAAGTACGACACGCTATCCGGACTTGCGACTCGAACCGAGACCAACCCGCTCCAGTCCAAGCCCTCGGCCCAATGAAACCACCCGCGGCCCAGACGCCTCGGCCCGACCCAGAAAACCCATTAGTCGCGACCCGAGACCAAAAACCAAACCGACCCGAGACCCTCAAGCCCAATCCAATAACCGACGCTGATGGCCTGATCCACTACACGCGCTCAACCCAGGCCCGATCCACTACACGCGCTTAGCCCACACCTGCGACCGCGCCCGAAAACCCGCACCTTGACCCAAGAATGCCCGCACACGGGTCGCCTACTGATTGTGTCATGTGGCACGTCTGCAGCTCGACACCTCCTCGGCTCCAACGGCTTAATCGGCTCCGCTGCGACTTCTCGACTCCAGCGGCTTATTCTGCTTGAGAAACCCATTTTTGACCTGTTCGGCACCGTTTCGACCCTCACAGACTCGATTTTGACCTCATTTTAAGGCTGTATTTCACACATCTCAAGTTAGAAATTAAGTATGTTTGTGAAATACTAACAAGGTGTCAAATGATCCAATAGGAACCAACCACCAACGGAATGGAAGCATATGACATATACGATGAGCTAGGAGCTTACGTATATATTTTAGGGATTACTTCGGCTAAGGCCTACCAAATAAGTGGCCCTACCGTCGTAGGTTACGCATTTGTATAATGTGGCGCGTGCCCGTGGATTCGCACGTGTCATTAAATTGTATGTTAGACTGTTACGCTTTAATACATAAGCTTGTGGAATGTGGATGTATGCTGTTTTTGTATTGATGTGATGTGCGATATAGTATGAGGTGACATGTTGTGGTTATGACGTTTATGTGATTTCTAGATTATTTTGGCATGAATCGAACGTCATAATAGGTTGTAATGAAAGCATGAAATGTGTGGTTATCTTCCTAATTTGTATGTAAATAGCATGATATGTATGACATGAAATCACGATAATGAAATGAAATATAACCCCGTTAGGATTATGTATGATACGTAGACTGAAAAATGAGAAATGATATGATATGCACAAAAAATGATAGCGGGGTTATATTTAATAATGTTGAAAACGGAAAAATGTTGGGACCTCATGCATTATGCGTGCTCATGCATTGGGGGATACCCCTATTCCATCACGGGGGTACGAACGCGTACATCCATTAGGCAGGTGAAGTATTGTTATGTTTTACATAATGCTGCCGTGACGGTTACTAATTCTAATGGGTGTCGGGTAAAAGTTGAGCTACCAGAGAAGGCTCGCCCTACAAGAAAAGGGGCCCAGCGGTGTGCGAACTGTCTGGTGAGCCCATACTCGCACGTATGGGCTATGTGTAGAGTATATGGTACACATCCAAGCTGCCCTATTAGAAGTGTTGTAGGAAAAATAGACTAATATGATAGGACCCATCATAGCATTTTGCATGTTCTTGTTGCATAACCCCGATAGGGGGTCACTTACTGAGTATTCTAGAAATACTCAAGCCTCGTGCTACTACATTTTCAGATAAAGGCAAGACACCCATGTGAGATCGACAGCAGCATCACACATCCCGTGACCGTGGCACATGCATATGATAGATTGTTTTTCATTCGTAGTATAGGTTGGTATTGGTTGAATTTCATTTGCATTCGTAGTATAGGTTAGTATTGGTTGAATTTCCGTTTGCATTATTAGTATAGGTTAGTAGAAGTTGAAATTGTAATCACATTAATAAACCATAGGTTAGTGTAGAGTATTTAATTCAGAATTGTTTTTCCTTCCTTTCCTTTGTATTTCACGAGGTAATGAATGACGATTTAATGTTGCATTTATGATAAGGGCCATTTAATTTAAATTCCGCATTTAAAATATAATAATGACCTCAGATTAAATAAGAAAAGTTTAGGGTCGTTACCGTTGGTATCAGAGCTCTAGGTTATAGATCTGGTAGACTAGCCTACGAAGTAAGGTTGACATGTTCCACGGTCCAATCGTCGATGCTCCATCGCTGTCAGGTGCACAATCCTTAGGATGAGGAAAGACGGACATTTTTGTGAGATATTTAATGTGATTGACTTTAAATATTGAACATCATGATAATGTATGATTTTATGCTATAATATGATTTTGTACCAATGCATGCTTTTATGTTACAACATTGATGTTTTTTTTATTTATATGGTAGAATGCAAGTAATATTATAAGTAAACTATAGACTTAGATAGAATTATTTTCTTGATTTCTAGAACCATGCCGCATAGAGACCGTAGAAGAGGTAGAAGAAGGAGAGGACGACCTCCCATTAGGGGAAGGGGAAGAAGAGAGGCCGAGAAAATCTCTTCCTAGGCAGGGTCGACTACTGGACCCTATGCACTTGAACTACCACCCAGGGAACCTCTCCCACAAGTAGCACCCCCTCCTGAAAATGCACCCCTCTTGAAAACGCACCTCCTCCACAAGCTGCGCCCCCTCCTGAAAATGTACCTCCTCCACAAGCTGCACCGCCTCCTGAAAACGCACCTCCTCTACAAGCTGCACCCCCTTCTGAAAACGCACCTCTCCCTCAAGCTGTACCATCTCCAGTAGCACCACAAAGCAGATTGGACCCCACCACATGGTTAGTGTGGGAGTCAATCCAGACGATGATGCAAACAATGCTGGCCACACAACAAGCCACGTTGTTAACTACGCAACAAGTCACAACGATGGCCACACAACAAGTCAATGTGACAGCCACACAACCAGTCGATGCGACGGCTACACAACTAGCCAAAAATTCGCAACCAGACAGGGGAGAATTGGATAAAAGACTTTAGACAGTATGACCCCCATCCATTCGTCGGTTCAAAGGAAGATCCCACAACAGCTTAGATGTGGATCGCAACCATGGAACGACCTATGAGTCAATAAGGTGGCCTGATGAGAACAAAGTAGCGTGCGCGACATACGTTCTACAAAAGGACGTAGAAGTGTGGTGGGCGGATAACAAAAAGAATATCAACCCGAGAGAGGGGATCACAACGTGGGAAACCTTTAAGGAAGCCTTCCTGAAACACTATTACCCAAAGGAAATCCGTATAAAAAAACAACAAAAATTTAACCACCTGACTCAAGGAGAACGCACTGTGGATCAGTATGACATGGAATTCATGAGGTTAAAGAAGTTTGCACCGTCACTAGAAGATAATGAAAAAAAGCAGACGAAGAAATTTGTGTTGGGGTTGAACCGAAGGCCCGCTGCATGGTGGAGGCATTTAACCCGAAAACCTACGAAGAGGCACTGAGGACAGCCAAGGTCTTGGAGGAACCTCCGGAGGAGAAAAACCCGGAGCAAACAGTTGCCGTAGAAAAGAAATGCCCCATCGAGACCAGACCAGCGGAATTCCAACCACTACCCCAGAGACCTCGATATCAGGATAGGCGACCTGCTCTGCCCCCAGTAGCCCGATACCCAGTACCGGAACGCGAAAAACCCCTATGTTGCGAATGTGGGAAACAACATTGGGGTAGATGTATGGCAGGCTTCAGGGTATGTTACAGGTGCGGTCGTACAAGTCACACGACCCAATTTTGTATTGGAAAGGACGCAGGAAACCCAAGGGGACCCCTTAGAGGCCTAGTTATTCGAGAACCCACCATGCAAACCCGAGCACAAACCAGGGCATATGCAACGACTAGTAAAGAGGCGGGAACTTCTGGCACTGTGGTGACAGGTACGCTTTCTATACTAGGATACTTTGCATTGACGTTGTTTGATTCGGGTTCCACCCATTCTTTTGTTTCTTTGCCATTTGTTAGTAAAGCAGGGTTCATAGTAGAACCCTTTTTGCATATATTGTTGGTCGGTACCCCAACAGGGGTAGACCTAGTTACTGAAAATAGAGTAAAAGACAGACAAGTGGTAGTAATTGGACGAACCATTAAAGTAGACCTAAAAGTAGTAGATATGACGGATTTTGACGTCATACTAGGAATGGACTGGCTAGCCAAAAACTTTGCTAGCATATACTGCCATAAGAAAGAAGTAGTATTCACAGCTCCAAACGGACTTACCTTTAAGTTTAAACTTTAACAGCCACCACCCCAAAAATAATATTGATGATGAAAGCCAGATGCCTGATACAACAAGGGGGGTGGGCGATTCTAGCCTGTCCAGTAAACACAAAAGAAAAAGAGAAAACAATAGATACGGTACCCATAGTAAACAAATTCCTAGATGTCTTCCTAGAGGACCTCCTAGGAATCCCTCTATTGCGAGCGGTAGACTTCGGAATAGAACTTGAACCAGGAACGGGACCCATCTCTAAGGCTCCATACTGCATTGATGGTGTTACTATAACACGTGTAGAAGAAATTTGGATCTTACGCACTCTAAGTACATTAATTATAGTAAATTAGCTAGCATGTTCAAAAGCATTAAAACTCAATGAGTTTGAATACTAACCTTTTGTAGTTCAAATTCCTTTTTCCTCACGAACCGGTTTCGAACCACCACTAGTGTCTTCCCTACTATTCTCCGGTTTTAGAACGGGATTGTGGAATCTGGTGAGTGACAAAGTGTATCCCCTTGGGGTGCGCCAGTGTTGTTTGTTAAAAAGAAAGATGGTTCTATGCGTCTATGCATTGACTACAGAGAATTAAACAAGAGGACAGTAAAGAACAAATATCCATTATCACGCATCGAGGACCTATTTGACCAACTTCGAGAAGCAACGGTGTTTTTCAAAATAAACCTTCGATCAGGATACCATCAAATTAAGATTAAAAACGAAGATATATCGAAAATATTCTTTCGAACCAGATATGGCCACTACGAGTTTGTAGTAATGTCCATTGGCCTCACCAACGCCCCAATGGTGTTCATAGAATTAATGAACCGAGTATTCAAGGAGTGCCTAGACATGTTTGTGATCATGTTCATAGACGACATCCTGATATACTCGAAAACGGACCAAGAACACCAAGAGCACCTTCTAAAGCCCTAACTATCTTAAGGGAGAATAAGTTGTATGCCAAATTTTCCAAATGCGAATTTTGGCTACGACAGGTTTCGTTCTTGGGATACGTAGAAGTCGTCACGAAATGGAAACGCCCAACTACGGTCACCAGGGTATGAAGTTTCTTGGGATTGGCAAGTTACTATCGAATGTTTGTCCAAGACATCGATAGAATAGCCTCGTCTCGCATCCAATTGACAAAAAAGAGCGTACCTTTCGTATGAGACGATACTTGTGAGGCCAGCTTCCAGGATCTAAAACAAAGATTATTGTCCGCCCTAGTGCTCACGGTTCCAGAAGGTTCTGCGAGATACATGATTTACAGTGATGCATCCAAAAAGGGTCTAGGCTGTGTATTGATGCAACATGACAAGGTTGTTGCGTACGCGTCACGCCAATTAAAAGAATACGAGAAAAACTATCGTACACATGATTTGGAGTTAGCAACGGTGGTGTTCACATTAAAAATTTTGCAACACTACTATATGGCAAAATGACCCAAATTTACACGGATTATAAAAGTCTAAAATACTTCTTCACACAAAAAGAATTGAACATGAGTCAACGTAGATGGCTAGAGCTGGTAAAAGATTACGACATAGATATCCAGTACCACCCTGGAAAAGCAAACGTAGTTGCAGACGCACTAAGTCGAAAAATAGTACACTCGTCGGCCCTCATCACAAGGGAGTCACAAGTGCGAGCTGATTTCGAACGAGCTGACATAGTGGTAGTAACCGAGGAGGTTATAGCCCAGATAGCCCGAATTACAATGCGTCCCACGCTCAGACAGAGGATCATAGTCTCACAACGAGAGGACCCTAGCCTATACAAAATCCTAGACCAGTTGACAGTAGGCCTAATGAACGGTTTTTCTAAGTCAACAGATGATGGACTGTTCTGTCAAGGTCGTTTATGTGTCCCAGCTGTGAGTGAAATAAAGAACAAAATCCTAACCGAAACACACAACTCACCCTTCTTGAGACATCCAGGTGGTACGAAGATGTACCAAGACTTGAAACAGCACTTCTGGTGGCGGAGTATGAAAAAGAATATCGCAGAATACGTGAGTAAATGTCTGTTGTGCCAACAAGTAAAAGCCCCTAGGCAGAAAACAGCCGGACTACTACAACCTCTAAGCATACCGGAATGGAAATGAGAGAATATTGCTATGAATTTCATAGTAGGATTACCCAAAACACTAAAGGGTTACACGGTAATTTGGGTAATTGTCAATCGACTGACAAAGTCGGCACACTTTCTACCGGGTAAAACAACATATACAGTAGACAACTGGGCTCAACTGTATGTGAAAGAAATTGTGAGGTTGCATGGAGTCCCGGTATCAATAGTGTCAGATCGGAACCCGCGTTTTACGTCGGCCATTTGGCGTGGACTCCAAAAAGCATTGGGTACCCACCTTGACTTTAACACTACCTTCTACCCACAGACTGATGGCCAAACAGAACTGCGAAACCAAATCTTAGAAGACATGCTTCGGCATGTGTTATGGATTTCACGGGGAGTTGGGACATTAAACTACATTTAATTGAATTCTCGTACAACAATAGTTTCCAAGCAACAATCGGGATGACACCGTTTAAAGCATTATATGGAAAACTGTGTAGATCCCCATTGTGCTGGGACAAAGTAGGAGAACGAGAATTAGTAGAACCCGAGTTGGTCTGCATCACAAACGAGGCGGTACAGAAAATTAGAATAAGGATGCGCACCGCAGAAAGTAGACAAAAGAGCTACGCCGACGTTAGGCGTAGAAACTTAGAGTTCGAAGAGGGGGACTCAGTGTTCCTAAAAGTACCTCCTATGAAAGGCTTTCTAAGATTCGAACGTAAAAGAAAGCTAAGCCCTCGCTTTATCGGACCATTCGAAATCTTAGAACGAATAGGTTCAGTAGCATACAAACTATCCTTACCACCTTCACTCTGGAGCGTACACGATATATTCTATGTGTCCATGTTGAGAAAATATATTACAGACCTTATGCACGTGATAGACTATAGACCCCTCAAGATCGAGGAAAACTTAAGTTATCAAGAGAAACCGATTCAAATCCTAGCTCGGGAAGTGAAAGCCTTACATAATATAAACATTGGTTTCGTCAAGGTATCATGGCGAAACCACCAAATCGAGGAAGCGACGTGGAAACGAGAAGAGAAAATAAAAGAAAAATACCCCAAATTGATCCAAGAGTTCGAGACTTTCGAGGAAGAAAGTTCTTTTTAGGGATAGATAATGTAATAGATCAGACAAAAAAAAAATTTGTGGTCGACGGCGAAAACCTGAAAACTCCAGCGTTCGCTGGAGTTTTCGTTCTTACACGACCCACGAACTCTGCCCAACGTCTGGATCAACACAAAACAAAACCTGAACCTTCAACCATCTCGGAACGCCTCCAAGAAATAAAAACATTGAGAAAAACGAGAGAAACAGAGAGAAAACTGACGAAGCTCCGGCGAAGCCAACCCATACGAAATCAACGTCGAAATCTCTATTTTATGCCACGAAAACAATATCAGAGACCTTTACACACACTAGGGATAGATTTTGACGGTTCTTACACGTCGTACATCGTCGGGGAAGGAAGACAGAACATCAAGTTTTTGAACCCTCTCAGATCTGGAAGCTTTCGACTTATACGAACCAAACAAACACCATAAACGAGATTAGGGTGCAGAGGAGACTCGAAAACGAAAGAAAAAATGAGGAAAAAGGACGTCGAAAACGACGCTGAAAATTCTCTGATAATCGGGCGAAGGTGACAAAGTCTGACCCGCGATCTAGACTTGAGACCCGAACTAAGACCAACACGCTCCAGTCCAAGCCCTCTGCAAAACGAAACCACTGCGGACCAGATGCCTCTGCCCAACCCAGAAAACCCATCAACTAAGACCCAAGACCAAAAACCAAACCGACCTGAGACCCGCAAGCCCAATCCAATACCCAACGCTGACGGCCTGGTCCACTACACGCGCTCAACCCAGTCTCGGTCCACTACACATGCTCAGCCCAGACCCGTGACCGCACCCGACAACTTGCGCCTCGACCTAACGATCGCCTGCACACGTGTCGCCTCCTGATTATGCATTTGTATGAGGTCGAAACGAGTCCGAGGTCGTGGATTTGTATGATGTATGTTGGTGCGTGTCCGTGGATTCGTACGTGTCATTAAATTGCATGTTAGACTGTTACGCTTTAATACGTAAGCTTGTGGAATGTGAATGTATGCTGTTTTTGTATTGATGTGACTTGCGATATAGTATGATGTGACGTGTTGTGCTTATGACGTTATGTGATTTCTAGATCATTTTGGCATGAATCGTACGTCATAATAGGTTGTAATGAAAGCATGAAATGTGTGGTTATCTTCCTAATTTATATGTAAACAACATGATATGTATGACATGAAATCACGATATATGACATGAAATATAACCCCGATAGGATTAGGTATGATACGTAGACTGAAAAATGAGAAACGATATGATATGCACGAAAAATGATAGCGGGAATATATTTAATAATGTTGAAAACGAAAAAATGTTGGGACCATGAGCATTATACGTGCTCATGCATTGGGGGATACCCCAATTCCATCACGGGGGTACGGATGCATACATCCATTAGGCAGGTGAAGTATCGTTATGTTTTACATAATGCTGCCGTGACGGTTACTAATTCTAATGGGTGTCCAGAAAAAGTTGAGCTACCAGAGAAGGCTCGCCCGACAAAAAAAGGGGCCCAGTGGTGTTCGAACTATCTTGTGAGCCCATACTCGCACGTATGGGCTGTGTGTAGAGTATATGCTACACATCCAAGCTGCCCAATTAGAATAGTGACGTTGAAAAAATAGACTGATATGATAGGTCCCATCATAGCATTTTGCATGTTCTTGTTGGATAACCCCGATAGGGGGTCACTTATTGAGTATTCTAGAAATACTCAAACCTCGTGCTACTACATTTTCAGATAAAGGCAAGGCACCCATGTGAGACCAACGGCAGCATCGCACATCCCGTGACCGTGACACATGCATAGGATATATTGTTTTCCATTCGTAGTATAGGTTAGTATAGGTTGAATATTATTTGCATTCGTAGTATAGGTTAGTACAGGTTGAATTTCATTTGCATTCGTAGTATAGGTTAGTATAGGTTGAATTTCCGTTTGCATTACTAGTACAGCTTATTATAGGTTGAATTGTAATCGCATTAATAAACCATAGGTTAGTATAGGGTATTTAATTCAGAATTGTTTTTCTTTTTTTTCCCTTGTATTCGTTTTCACGAGGTAATGAATGACAAATTAATGTTGCATTTATGATAAGGGTCATTTAATTTAAATTATGCATTTAAGATATAGTAATAACCTTAGATTAAATAGGGAAATTTTAGGGTCGTATCCTTTGAAAGGCCTTTTGTTTTTATCAGATCTGAGGTTTTTGTTGTTTTTCTTTTTTGTTTTTGGAGGAACTGATCTTATGAGATGGTTGGTTGAGGAGAGATAAATGTGGAAGGGATGAGAGGTTAGTGGAGCGGGGTGGGTAAATGTTGTTTTTTTAATTCAGCAATAGTGGCAAAAAAAAAAAAAAAAAAAATCATAACCTATACGTTCCTCTTTGACAATAACCTTAAGTTAAAAGTCTAGCTTTATTTTTAATAATATTTCCATTTTATCTCTAAAGACGCACCTAATTTCAATAACTTACACATTAGAAAGTTTATCGACTAATTCTCAAACTTTGTTTTTTTGAAATTGATTTAACTCGATAGTTAAAATCTAAAATTTATCATTTTCGGCATCCTTAAGACTTTTTGGTTCAATTTGAGAAACAAAAGCAAGATTATTAAACAAATTAATAGAGAAACGAGTTTTCACATCTTGTTCAAGATCACCTAGAATTAAGTCCTTGGGATGAGATTGGACATACTTCCATTCATTAGGCATTGATGAACAATATTCTTCCTTAATTTGATTAAAGCTCACCTCTGGTTTGCTTTAATCAATTTCCTTGCCTTTGTCACTAACAAATAAGTCTCTAAAATTTCTTTCTAAATCATCACCACAAATAGACTCATTCCAAATACTTTTAAAAGATTCGTTAAATACAACATGCATAGATTTCTCAATAACTAAAGTTCTCTTATTAAAAGTTCTATACCCTTAACTACTAGATGAATAACAAAAAAAAAATACCAACATTCGTTTTAGTGTAACGACCCAAAATTTTCACTTACCTAGAGTCTCTACCGTTATCATCATCTATACTCGTATGCATAATTAAACATTTAAAAACTTCATCATAAAACATAAACTTCATCTAAAAACAGTGCTATGGACTTACGTGTTCAAAAACATCTTTGAACGACATAACAAAAACTAAATAAAATAAATAGCTTTAAAATGAAGAAGACCCTACCTTATTCTAAGATTATATCTTTCTTACCCGACAGCTCCACGCGAGAAACGCTAAATTTTTCCTTCACTTGCTTTCCTCCTCCATCGCCGGCTTTACTACTAGATGAATAACCAAGAAAAAATTCCAACTTCCGTTTTAGTTTAACGACCCTAAATTTCAACTTACTGTTATCATCATAAAACATAATGTCATGGACTTATGTGTTCGAAAACATGTTTAAACCATACAACAAAAACTAAATAAAATAAATAGCTTTAAAATAAAAAAATAAAAAACTATTAAAGCAATAATCTTTTCTTCTTCTCCCTCGTTTTCCTTCTGTATCATACTATTTTTCTATATAGGTGAATTCTGTGAGGTGCGGCGGAAGGTCGTTGGCGTGTTCATGGCGTCAAGGGAAACGTGTAGGGTGAGGGTGCGAGAATTCCGGCGAGTCATCGAAATTCTCGCCCCCATTTTCCAACGACTTTTTTTTTATCCTTATATTTAGAATCAAAATTTCTAAGTTTTTCTTTATTTTTTTAGAACAAAACATCTGAAGAAAAAAAAAACTTTAAAATATCCCATATTTGAAATTTTGTTATGACACCATTGACAAGAAGTTTTATCTAAGGAAGGTCTCATTAAAACTCAATTTAAACACTATTAATGGCTTCCACCTAAAAGTACTTGCTTAAATCATATTTATTCAACATTGATCTGACAAATTGTTGTAAAAATATAATTTTTCCTTTCAACCACAGCTTTTTGTTGAGGTATTTTAGAGAGAAGTTAGAAGAAAAACCATTTTCTTTCACCAAAATTTTCAAACTCTATTTGCAAAATTCTATAAGTTATTAATTAAAAAAATATGATCCTCCTCCTTATTTTAGTAATTAAAAAACCTTTTTCATTTCTAATTCTTGTGGCAAAAGTAACAAATCTCTTCACACTATCATCCTTGTTTAGTCAAAATCCAAGTAAATCTAGAAAAGTCATCCATAGTTTCCTAAAGCTACCAATTTTAGAAGGACCAAATAAATTAACTTGTAATAGTTGAAGAGGTCAAGTTGTAGAAAAAAATGATATTTAACCAGTAGAGATGAATTACCTTTACTTAGATTTATTTGGGAGAGATGAATGACCTTTATTCAGATTTATTTAGGACAGATGAATGACCTTTAAACAAATTTACCAAATGTTTAAGCAGATTTAAGAGGGAGAGATGCAACAGTTTTTACCGTAAGTATATCTTAAATTTTTCTTTTCTTTTTATCCTAATTTTGTTGGTTGGAAATTACGATAAATTATATATATACGAGATCATCCTTAATTTCCTAATTTCATTTTTAAGAAATCACAATAAGTTTTAAATATATATATATATATATATATATATATATATATGAGATTTTCCTTAATTTCGTGAAATAATATCGACATATTTTTTTTAAGTTTTACTGCCAAGCTCAATTTAGAAACAATGAAAAACATGAAATTCGATTTTTACTAAGACAATTAAGTAAATATTCAAAATAGGTAATGTCTCGAAGCAATCAAATTTGGAGCTAGATAGAACTTCGGCTAAGGCCAATGAAGTAAGTGCCCTTACTATCGGCTCTGTCGGAAGACTTACTTTATGTATGACGACACGTGCCTAGTGGTTGTCATTTATGCTTTTATATGTTGTGATGTCTTGGCTAAATTATAATAATGATTTATGATATTATGATGACATTATATAATGATGATGTATGATAGTATGATGACGATATATGATGATAATATGATGATGATGACATAATGATGATGATGTATGATCGTATGGTGACGTTATATGATGATGTGATGACGATGACATGATCATGATGTATGATATTATGATGACGATGACATAACGATGATGATGTATGATATTATGATAATGTTATTTGATGATGATATGATGACAATGACATAATGATGATGATGTATGATATTATGATGTTATATATTGATTAAAAGATGATGATGCCATAATGAGGATGATGTATGTTATTATGACGACGTACATGATGATGATATGATGATGACGACATAATGATGATGATGTATGTTAATATGATGACGTAAGATTGTATTATGATAGATGGTTTAGCATGATGTTATTCTATATCAAGATGATGTGCATGTATTGAATGACATGATGCATTTTGATGATGATTTATTTTCCTAAAGACACAACCCTAATTGAAGTTAATAATGATGAGCGTATGAAGACCAACACCTACATGTTGCTTAGAGTAATATATGAACGGTGTATAGGGTTGTGTCATGAAGATGATTTAAAGATGAAAACTTTAGGGACCTCATGCATTTTGTGTGTACATATACATCAGAATACTTTTCCATTTATGATGATGAGTACGGACGTGTACGCTATGATGATGATCATCATCATGTCTCACATGACACTCAGGGGTCTGTTGCCTCCAAACGTCGCTACGGACAACTAGCTTAACTATGATAGGTTTAGGGGGTGCAAACTGCTTGTAGATCTACGCTCGTACGTGTGAGTTGTGTGCAGGGAAGTACTACAAATTCAATTTTGTATAGACCGGAGGCCACCCCTATGGTGGTTTTTAAATGATAGGTTCTTAGATCATGAATTGCACGTGTTTGCATTCCCTAACCCCAATAGTGGGGTCAATTACTCAGTATTTCTTAAAATACTCAAATTGTGTGCTACTTCTATTTCAGATAAAGGCAAGGTATCCCTATACGGCTGATGAGGGCATCAAAATTCGAGACCATGACACATGGATAGGGTAGCTGTACTTACTTTATTAGATTTACGTTAGAATACGGTGTTTTTAATTTTAATGTTTATTTATTTTATATAGTATTTTGTTGTGTCATTTAAAAGATGTTTTCGAACACGTAAGTCCATGGCAGTATTTTAAGATGAAGTTTTAAATGCTTAATTTCGCATATGAGTATAGGTGATGATGACCGTAGCGACTCTAGGTAATTGGAAATCTAGGGTCGTTACATGAAAGGGGACATAGTTTGTCTAATGACGAGCATCACAAATTTTATCTTTTTAAAATTTGAATTTAGGGATATCTCTCACTAATGAATTTTTGAAATATTTAAAATCAAGTGCATACTAGCGTGTACTATACTTATATGCCATAACCAAGAATTATCAGTATCATACAAAACTTAAAGCTTAAAGACATTTATAATTTGTAGAACAATCATTTAAATTAATAGTTACATTATCATCTTTATTTTCAATAAATAAAACTTTTATATCACTAGAATTTTCAATTATGTAACTATTTTTATCAAAACACAAATCTAAACCCTTGTCACATAATTGACTATACTAATTAAAGCAAGCTTTACACCATCAACTAAAAATACATTTTCAATAAAAATATAAGAATTATTACCTAGAGTACCCTTACCAATTATTCTACTTTTCTTATTATTACCAAAATTTACTAAGTCATCATCCTTCTTGAAAAGATTGACAAACTTGAATTGGTTTCACGTCATGTGTCTCGAACAACCATTGTCTAAGTACCATTTATTTTTCTTGAAAACTTTCGGACATACAAACAAGAATATTCAAAATTGTCTTTTGCTACCCATACTTGTTTAGGTCCTAGAAGGTTAGTCTTTCTACACATTTAGGATTATATTTTATTTTTGTATCTACATTAAAGATATTGCATATAGATAAGTGACAATAATGATTTTTATGACCATACAACATTTTTGCAAGAATTTATCTCTTATAAAAAAATTTATGTACTTTATTTTTATTGAAAAAATTATTTCTTGAAATATTGTGCAACTTTATATTTTGAGAAAAAATTCTTCTAGAAAGATTATGAGCATATTTCATTTTGAAACATTTAGGTCTAATATAACTAAATACCACACTAATAACATATAAACAAAAATCAAAGTTTATCATGCTTAGATAAAATTTTAGGTATTTGTCATGCTTAGACATAACTTTAGGTATGTTAGGCTTAGACAAAATAGAAAGATACTTTAACAAATATAATAGCCCAAATAATAATAATAATAATAATAATAATAATAATAAGTAAAAAATTAAAATAAAAACACTAACCTCTCATTCCCACAATATCACATATTATGAAAAGAAACATAAAAAAAATATCCCAGATCCTGCACAAAGAAACAAAACAACAAATATCACAGATCCTGCAAAAAGAAACCAAAAAACAAAAATGGTCTTCACAATAGAAGCAAATTTACGTGAAGAGAGTTGTGGTCGTTAAGGTACATATTAAATCATTCCTTTTTGTTTATTCTAATTTCATTTTTAGGAAATCACAACCAATTATATCTTAAATCTTCTTTTTGCAATGATTTAGTTCTATAATTTTATATGAATTCCAGTAGATGAAGTCATATTTGGAAAGAAGAATTTATCTGTCAATTTAAATGTTAACAAGGAAAGATTTGGAAAGAAGAATTGACCTGTCCATTTAAATGTTAACAAAATTAAAGAAGAAAAAAAGGAAAATAGAGATAAGAGAAAGGAGGAAAGATTTGGAAAGAAGAATTAATTAGAATATATAAAGAGAAGAAAAATAGAAAGAGAAGACTCAGAGAGGCCACAATACTGTTAACAAAATCAAAAGAAGAAAAAAAAAATAGAGAGAATGCCCAATACCGTAAACAAAATCAAAAGGAAAGAAAAAAAAGAGGGAATATAGAAGAAAAATAAATAAATAAAGAGAGCAGTAAAGAAGAAAAAGGAATTAGAAGACCAAAATACAAAATAAAAAAAAAATACATAAAAAGAGAAAAATAAAAGGGAAGAATGGGAGTAAGAATGGATTGGAATTGACCCATAATATGATTAGGTAAGAATCAATTAAAAATTGACCAAGAATATCTCTCAACAAAAATCAAGAGATAGAGTACCCAAAGAATATCAGAAGACAAGAAAGTAGTCCTTCAAAATAAAAAATAGAAAATGAAATCTTAATATAAATAGAATATATATAATATATATATATATATACATATATATATTTTTAGATGTATATTATAACGTTCCAAGACGTTATCCCGATAAAATCTTTAATGCTCGCATGAAGTCTAGCACATGAACCATTATAAGAGTTAGAGAATTGAACGTGAAATTGATGCCATGGATGCATATAGGTTGACTTGGATACAAAGGACAAAATCGAACTTTCATTAAGGATAAATTGGTGACACCAGTATAAGCTAATCATGGAAGTGGCCTTACTATAGGATAGGCTAAAAAGTGTATGAGTTATGACCATGTATGAGTTGTATCGTATGATGTCGTATGAGTATATGAGGATGTATGAGTATATGATGATGTATGAGTTATGATGATGTATGAGTTATGATGCTTGATGATGTGCGTAGTATATATATTTCGATGAATGACGTACTTGATATGCTTGATGCACTTTATGACAATATGATGAGTATGATGATTGCGTGACGTTTACCTTAATATGATGATGTTTTCCATATTGAGCATGCTATATGATGATGAGTGTCATATTGCATCATGTCGTTAGATCGACATAGGACACAACCCTAAGAGCATGAAAACAATATTAATACAAATATCCACGAATATGTGTTACCTAGAGTAACAAAAAGATGAGACTAGAGGGTTGTGTCAGAAGAGACATTATGATGGATTTAGAGGGACCTCATGCATATTGTATGTTCATAAGCATAGGACTACTTCCCCCTAGAGATGATGAGTGCGGACGCGCACAGTATGATGATGAGTGCAAATGTGCACAGATGAGGGTGTTCATGAGGCGCATGACACTACGGAGTTCCGCTGACCTCCGGACGTCGCTACAGATTTGCTTGACCAGAGGGTCCAAGGGGTGTGCGAGCGCCCTGGGGATTCACACTCACACATGTGAATCGTGTGTAGGGAAGTACTACACATCCAATTTGTCCGAGACTAGAGGCCACCCCTATGATGATTAGAGATAGATCCCTAAATCATGATTGCATGTGTTTGCATTTGCATGGCCCCCTATAGTGGGGCCACTTACTGAGTATTCTTCGAAATACTCAGGCCGTGTGCCACATCATTTTTCAGGTAAAGACAAGGCGCACTTGTACAGAGGATGGCGACATCGCGAGTAGAGACTGTGGC
Source organism: Cucurbita ficifolia (assembly GCA_033971965.1). Taxonomy (NCBI): domain Eukaryota; kingdom Viridiplantae; phylum Streptophyta; class Magnoliopsida; order Cucurbitales; family Cucurbitaceae; genus Cucurbita; species Cucurbita ficifolia. Next base: position 113,946 of record JASJUX010000029.1, on the reverse strand, counting down.
ACGTGCATAGGGTAGATTCATATTTAAATTTCTAGCTCTAGGTTAGAATAGTTTGTTATGTATTTCATTGTTTTAAATTATTTTGTATTACTTTTATTTTCTCTAAATTTCAGTATTTCGTATTTAAACATTTAAGATCATGGCCGTGTTTTCTAGGAAAAAAGTGGTTTCAAGCGTTTTTCGAAGTTTCACTATGAATGATGTTCATGTAAGAGTTATATTTCCGCATTATAGATGAGCATGAGACATTAGTAGCGACTCTTAGTATGTAGAAATTTAGGGTCGTTACAGTTGGTATCAAAGCTCTAGGTTTTAGATTCTGTAGACTAGCCTACGATGTAGGCTTGACACGTTCCATGGTCCCAACGTCGATGCCCTGTCACCGTCAGGTACGCCTTGCACAAGATAAGAAAAGAGAAACGTTTTTGAACTTGCATGCATTTTTATATTAATATTATTGAAATTGTTGTGATATTTACGTATTTATTTAAGAGTATGATGTGATGTGTTGTATGCTGAGTGATTTTGTTTGCAATATGATGTGAACTTAGTATATGTGATGTATAGCATAAGTTCATAAGTAATGAGCCTTAGACTTAAGAGATGCTATCTTGGTTTCTAGAACCATGTTGCTTAGATCACGCGAAAGAGTAAGACAAGGAAGGGGACGAACTCCTATTAGAGATAGAGGACGAGGTGAGGCTGAAGAGAGTCCACCTCAAGAAGGATCAAAGATAAGATTTGAATTAGAACCCGTATTGCATGAAATGTCTGTAAGCACCCCTTCAGGGGTAGACTTAGTAGCTAGGGATAGAGTAAAGAATGACAAAGTAATCATAGGGAACCAAACTCTAAGCGTTGACCTGATGGTAGTAAACATGATGGACTTCGACGTCATACTAGGCATGGATTGACTATCCGAAAATCGTGCTAATATAGACTGTCGTAAATAAGGAAGTAAAATTTTCACCATTGGCGGGACCTACCTTTAAATTTAAAGGCACAAGTATCGGGATTACCCCCAAGGTAGTCTCAATGATGAAAGCAAAGAGGTTAGTCCAACAAGGCGGATGAGCTATATTAGCATGTGTTGTAGACGTAAGAGGAAAAGAAAAGACCTTAGAAAACGTGCCAATAGTAAACGAGTTCCTGGATGTATTTCCGGACGACCAACCTGGAATACCCCCTTCCTGAGCGGTTGACTTCGTCATCAAACCCGAGCCGAAAACTGGGCCTATTTCCAAAACACCCTATCGCATGGCGCCAGTAGAGTTGAAGAAACTCAAGGCGCAATTACAAGACTAACTGGATAAAGGGTTCATTCGACCTAGCGTATCCCCCTGGAGTGCGCCAGTGTTGTTTGTTAAGAAGAAAGATTGATCGATGTGTATGTGCATCGATTACAGAGAGCTAAAAAAAAAAGGAGAACCATAAAGAACATATACCCTCTGCCTAGAATAGAAGACTTATTCGATCAACTAAGAGAGGCAACGATATTTTCTAAGATAGATCTGCGGTCAGCTTACCATAAAGAGTAAAGAAAAAGACGTGCCAAAGACAACATTTAAGACAAGGTACGATCACTACAAGTTCGTAGTGATGTCATTTGGCCTCACCAATGCCCCAGTTGTGTTAATGGAGTTAATGAACCGAGTGTTCAAGGACTGTATAGACACTTTTGTGATCATGCTCATTGGTGACATCCTAGTGTACTCGAAAACAGACCTGGAACACCTCTGAAAAGTCATAGCCACCCTAAGAGAGAACACGTTGTACGCCATGTTCTCAAAGTGCGAATTTTGATTACGACAAGTCTCTTTCCTAGGACATGTGGTGTCAAAGGACGGAGTATCCGTAGATCCCACTAAGGTCGAAAAAATAACAAAGTGGGAACGCCCAACTACGGTAACATCAGTACGGAGTTTCTTGGGACTAGCGGGATACTATCGAAGGTTCGTGCAGGACTTCCCTAGGATGTGTGTTAATGCAACACGGTAAAGTTGTTGCATACGCGTCCCGTCAACTAAAAGAATACGAAAAGAATTACCCTACCCACGACCTGGAGTTGGCCGCTGTAGTTTCGCGCCGAAAATTTGGCGACACTACTTGTATGGAGAGAAAATTCAAAGTTTTACCGACAACAAGAGTTTAAAATATTTCTTCACCCAGAAAGAGTTAAATATGAGGCAGAGAAGATTGCTAGAATTGGTGAAGGACTACGATGTAGATATCCAGTACCATCTGGAAAAGCAAACATAGTCACAAACACTTTGAGTAGAAAGACGGCCCGCTCTTCGACCCTCATTACGAGGGAAGTAAGGGTACAAAGAGAATTCGAGCGAGCCAACATAGCTGTAGCGAACGAGAGAGTCATAGCACAGTTGGCCCGACTCACAGTTCAACCTACGCTTAGGCAGATAATTATTACCTCCCAACGAGAGGATCCAAACCTACAGAAAGTCCTATGCCAGCTTGCCGAGATTCCAGTAGATGGATTCTCAAAGTTCTAAGATGAAGGGCTATTGTATCAGGGACGCCTATGTGTCCCGACAATAGAGGACCTAAGGAAAGAAATAATGACGGAAGCTCATAACTCGCCATTTTTCATGCACCCAGGAGGTACTAAGATATACCAAAATTTTAAACAACATTTCTGGTGGAATAACATGAAGAGGGATGTGGCCGAGTTTGTGAGCAAGTGCTTAGTTTGTGAACAAGTGAAAGCTCCTAGACAAAAGACAGTGGGGCTGTTACAGCCCATAAGTATACCGGAGTGGAAGTGGGAAAACATAGAAATGGACTTCATAGTAGGATACCCAAAACGCTTAAAGGCTATACAGTGATCTGGGTGATTGTCAATAGGTTGACCAAGTTGGCACACTTCTTACCTTGGAAAGCAACATTTATAGTTGAAAACTGGGCATAAATGTATGTGAAAGAAATAGTAAGACTACATGGAATTTCAGTGTCTACAATTTCGGATCGAGATCCACGCTTTACGTCAGCGTTTTGGTGCGGACTTCAAAAAGTGTTGAGTACTTGCCTCGACTTTAGTACCGCCTTCTACCCTCAAACAGATAGATAAACGGAGTGCCTAAACTAAATCTTAGAGAACATGTTAGGCCCTTGCGTATTAGACTTTAAGGGAAGTTGAGCTTCCAAGTCACTATTGGAATGGAACTATTTGAGGCCCTGTATGGGAAACGGTGCAGGTCCCCTCTATGTTGGGATGAGGTAGGTGAGAGAGAGCTAGTAGAACCCAAGTTGGTACGCGTCATCAATGAGACTGTCCAGAAAATTTGAGCGAAGATGCGTACCGCTCAAAATAGACAGAAAAGCTACGCCGATGTAAGGATTCAAAAAAAAAATCACTAAGATGGCAATGAAATGCAAGAAATTGATTAAATATTGATATAGTTGGTGAAAGTAAGCGAGTCTTGAAGAAAGTGAGAAAGTTGAAATTAAGGTTGAGTTAAATATTTAGAATTTTCCAACAGTGTCTACGTGAATATTGATTTCAATGAAGCCTCTGAGCCACAAACCTATTAAATGAATTATGTTGTTCATGAAATTTTATGAGAAGGCTCAATATGACATGATAATGTTATGTATGAAATTTGATGACCATTAGATTATGATAACCGGCTAAACCAAGGGTAGGTATAAAATGACTAAAATGCCCCTACAATTAGGTACCACTGACTTATGACCAAAATGACCTCTAAATGACATGAAATTGGATGAGGAGCCTTATGTCATGGCTTAAAGGGATTATACAAAGTTAGGCCATTCGAATATGTTGAGGATTTAAACAAAAAATTAGGGTCATAAGTGACCAACATACTTCCATAAGAATTCTAAGATGAGGGGATTAAGACAACTTTGGAATGTGAACGAACGAACAAATAAAAAATAAAAAAAAGTACAAAACTACTCCTCATTTCATAAGAAATCAAGATTTTTATGAATACCAAGTGAGAAGATGCTTATACAAGATTTATAGATGCAAAGAAATGTTTATGATTCATATGATGAGGGCGTAGCTTTTTAAGAATTTTTCCTTAATTGTACTTCAAAACTTAACAAAAAAAAAACTTAGATAAGGACCCGAGTTATTCCAAGATTAAAACACTCTCGAGTACGAAAGTTTGTTTTAGAGATATATGATGTAATAACCCAAATAATAATAATAATAATAATAATAAATAAACAAATAAGTAAATAAGTAAACAAATAAAAATAAAAGCGATTTTTATGAATACCAAGTGAGAAGATGCTTATACAAGATTTATAGATGCAAAGAAATGTTTATGATTCATATGATGAGGGCGTAGCTTTTAAGAATTTTTCCTTAATTGTACTTCAAAACTTAAAAAAAAAAAAAAAAACTTAGATAAGGACCCGAGTTATTTCAAGATTAAAACACTCTCGAGTACGAAAGTTTGTTTTAGAGATATATGATGTAATAACCCAAATAATAATAATAATAATAATAATAAATAAACAAATAAGTAAATAAGTAAACAAATAAAAATAAAAGCACTAATCTCTCCTTCCCCACTTATCTCTCCTCAACCCACCGCCCTATCCCACAATATCACCGATTATGAAAAGAAACATAAAAAAATATCGATCTTATACAAAGAAACAGAAAAACAAATATCACAGATCCGACAAAAAGAAACAGAAAATCACAGATCCTGCAAAAAGAAAAGAAAAACAAAAATGGCCCTCACGATAAAAGCAGATGTACGTGAAACAAAAATGACCTTCCCACCCTTAGATAAATATTATTGTTTAGTCAGGGTCATTCATAGTTTTTAGTTACTATTTTTTAGGTAACTATTAGTCGGTCGAGTGGAAGTGCTCAGCATCTTTCCATTGTTAGATGTAATTTTTTATTTAAATATGTAATTTGTCCCTTTTTAGATGTAATTTTTTATTTAAATATGTAATTTGTTATTTAAATATCCCAACGGATGAGAAAGAAGATGATCGGGTCTTCAGCGAAATACTGTCTCTCTTTTGCTTTTATGTTATTTTCTTCGGCAAGATCCTCAGTCAAAACAATCGGAGCGAGGTTCATCTATCGGTGAGTAAAGAATCGAAGTTGAATAGCTCAATTGGTGAGAACGTTGATCTAACAACACATAGGTCTTAGGTTTAATTGGACATAGGTCTTAGGTTTAATTGGTGAGAACGTTGATCTAACAATACATAGGTCTTAGGTTTAAGTAGAATAAAATGCAAAGCGTGAAAAGAACCATGGCATATATGTTTGGAATAGATTCCATTTTGAGAGAGTTGTAAAAGCACTATCGGTTGAAAGGTTCTATACATCTGCCCTTTCTCAAGGCATTTCTTTAGACAAAGACTCCATTTTTTCCTCTTTTCGGATGGTAAATATTTCTCGGAACATGGAGTGTGAATCAAACCCATGTTTGAATTGAAATTGAGATACTGATGCAAGTTCTTCCCCTCTAAATGAATCCAATAGATTCATATCTAAAAGAGGTTGACAATAAGTTCTTTCAAAATTGACTATTTGTCCTTCTGTTAGAGGTGTTCTAGAAATGTCTGCGATCGAGTAAATAGCTCGACGAATGGATCAGATCGAATTGGAAAATAGAAAGATTTGTACAAGTTATACCTTTCGCCACCACTTTGTGGAAAATCGTTAGATGAGTAATTGAATCCACGTAAATACCCAAAAAATATACCTTAAACAAGTGGCTCGATCTCCTTCCACAAGTCGTTTCCACCCTTGATTTCTTTAGAGGTCTTGTAGTGCTCCTCACCACAAGTCTATAGGTTCAATAATCTTGCAACCTTCTTACCTACAAACTTAAAAGTTGGTTCTCATTTCTTGTGCTTTTTCTACATGACCTATGACCTATGCCCCTCGAGTAACACCCCTTAACTTTCACACTGAATCGACCAAAACCATGCATAAATTCGAAGAAGTTATTCCGCTAGCAAAGTGGGTTTCGACTCGAGCTCCCTCAAGTTTGATCTTCTTCCTCTCAAATTCACCTACATCACACATCAACTCATTCATCCTTGCATAAATTTCAAAAATTCGGCCAAGAATCATGTGAGTTCTCTCATACAAGCCTCCTTTTGTCGACGTCATCGGTACAATAGTATGATCAACCACTTTTTTCTTTATTATTTTATTTTATTTAAAAATTTTAATGGATCTATAAAACAAAAAAAAAAAGTTAGTAGAAAAAAAGATAAATATCTTTAAAATAAAATTATAGAAAAAAAAACTATTTAAAATTACATTAATAACCTTTATTCACGTATTTTATACGAGAATATTGAATGCAAAAGAAATAATCAAATTATTATTAATAATTAAATAAGTAATTACACAAAAACATAAAATAAAATATAAATTGACAAATTGCATTATTTTCAAATATTGCTGCTAACTAAATAGGTGCTCTAACCAACTAAGCTACACCACAAACTTTAAAGAGTAGACATAGTGAACATAGAAATGGCAAACGAACATTCAAACCGCGAATATAGAAATGGCAAACGAACATTCAAAAGATTAAAAAGATAAACCCTAAATCTAATTGATATTTTTTACCTATGGTTTTGATACTTCAAGTTTATTAAAATGAAATGTATCAATCCCACTACTAGTAATAGATGGTTATTAATAATGATGCTCTTGTTGAGAGTTGAACTCAATAGAGCTCTCGCTTACTAAAGTGGTGCTCTAACAAACTAAGCTACATGAGCCACATCAAAAAGTAGGCATACCAAACATACCACTTACTAAATAGGTGCTCTAACGAACTGAGCTACAAAAGCCACTTCAAAAACTAGACATACCGAACATAGAAATGACAAACGAGCTAATATTCAAAGGGTTAAAAAAGATAAACTCTAATCTATTTTGATATTTTTTTTACCCAAGGTTTGGGTATCAATAAATCCCCACTCTATTAGTTCCCGATCTTAATTCTCATTGGTTAATGATAAGAGGGCTAACAAACTAACATTCAAAAGAAACTCAAAAGTAGACATACCGAGCATGGCAACGACAAAAAAACTAACATTCAAACGGTTAAAAAGATAAGCTCTAATCTATTTGATAGGTTTATTTTATAACCTAAATGCATCAACAATTCCTATCATTAGTTTTCAATCTCTGATCTCTTTGATTAGTGAAAATGCTCTTGTCGAGAGTTGGACTCAAGACCTCCCACTTACTAAACAGGTGCTCTAACCAACTGAGCTACAAGAGCCACATCAAGAAGTAGACATATCGAGCATAGAAACGGCAAACAAACTAACATTCAAATAACGATAAGCTTTAATCTATTGATAGGTTTAATTTATAACCTAAATGCATCAACGATTCCTATTATTAGTTTCCAGTCTCCGATCTCATTAGTTAATGAAAATGCTCTTTTGTTGAGAGTTGAACTCAAGACCTCCCACTTAATAAAGGGGTGCTCTAACACACTGAGCTACAAGAGCCACTTCAAAAAGTAGACATACCGAGCATAGCAACGGCAAACAAACTAACATTCAAACGGTTAAAAAAATAAGCCATAATCTATTTGGTAGGTTTATTTTAACCTTAATGCATCAACAATACCTCTAATTAGTTTCCAATCTCCGGTCTCATTGTTTAATGAAAATGCTCTTGTTGAGCCTCTTCCTAAATCACATGCACGCATAATGCATAAGGTCCCAACATTTTTCGGTTTTCAACATTATTAAATATAACCCCGCTATCATTTTTCGTGCATTTCATATCATTTCTCATTTTTCAGTCTACGTATCATACATAATCCTAACGGGGTTATATTTCATGTCATTTATCATGATTTCATGTCATACATATCATGCTGTTTACATATAAATTAGGAAGATAACCACACATTTCATGCTTTCATTACAACCTATTATGACGTACGATTCATGCCAAAATTATCTAGAAATCACATCAATACAAAAACAGCATACATCCACATTCCACAAGCTTACGTATTAAAGCGTAACAGTCTAACATACAATTTAATGACACGTGCGAATCCACGGGCACGCGCCACATCATACAAATGCGTAACCTACGACGGTAGGGCCACTTATTTGGTAGGCCTCTGCCGAAGTACTCCCTAAAATATATACGTAAGCTCCTAGCTCCCTCGTATATGTCATATGCTTCCATTCCGTTGGTGGTTGGTTTCTATTGGATCATTTGACACCTTGTTAGTATTTCACAAACATAATTAATTTCTAACTTGAGATTTGTGAAATACAGCCTTAAAATGAGGTCAAAATCGAGTCTGGGAGGGTCGAAACGGTGCCGAACAGGTCAAAAATGGGTTTCTCCAGCAGAATAAGCCGCTGGAGTCGAGAAGTCGCAGCAGAGCCGATTAAGCCATTGGAACCGAGGAGGTGTCGAGCTGCAGACGTGCCACGTGACACAATCAGTAGGCGACCCGTGTGCAGGCATTCTCGGGTCAAGGCGCGGGTTTTCGGGCGCGGTCGCAGGTGTGGGCTGAGCGCGTGTAGTGGATCGGGCCTGGGTTGAGCGCGTGTAGTGGATCGGGCCATCAGCGTCGGTTATTGGATTGGGCTTGCGGGTCTCGGGTCGGTTTAGTTTTTGGTCTCGGGTCGCGGCTGATGGGTTTTTTGGGTCGGGCCGAGGCGTCTAGGCTGCGGGTGGTTTCGTTGGGCCAAGGGCTTGGACTGGAGCGGGTTGGTCTCGGTTCGCAAGTCCGGATAGCGTGTCGTACTTCGTCTCCTTCGCCCAATTATCAGAGAATTTCTGGCGTCTTTTCTCTCTCTTTGATAATATCATGATCCAGACGTTGGGCTGAGTTTGTGGGTCGTGTGAGAACGAAAACTCCGGCGAACAATGGAGTGTTCGGGTCTTCGCCGGCGACCACAGATTTTGTTTCTTTTTTTTGTCTGATCCATTACATAAGTTATATATTAAATAATTCATTTTCTTTTATCCTAATTTAATTTTTAGGAAATCACAACCAATTATATCTTAGATCTCTTAAATTGTTGTAATTATTTAGCTTATTTCAATCCTTTATTAACAATCGATTAAATTAAAAACCAAGAACATCAATTAATATTTATGAACAGAATTAAACCGTTTAACCAAATAGAAAAGAAAAATAAGGGGAAATATGGGAAGAAAAAAAAGAAAATACTGTTACATGAGCACTACTGTTAACAAACTAGAAAGGAAAAAAATGGAGAATAGAAAAGAAAGAAAAATTTAAAAGAAAATATTAAGTAGAATGAACACAAATAGAAGGAAATACAGATGGAAAATAAAATACAGATTAAGAATTGATTAAAAAAAAAAAGAAAAAATTTACCGTGAATTTAAGGAATACATGGATTTAATTTAACAAAGAACATAATTAAAATTAATAAGAAGGGAAGCAAAGGAAAAAGAGAAAATTTAATGGAAGAAAATGGAAGATTGGAAAGATTTAGTGAACATTAAAAAAAATAAAATAAAAAAATTCCATCAAATTCTTTGAGTAACTATGACCCCTCTAAAACAGTAATAATAGAAAATGAGATATTTTATAAAAATAAAATTATATATAACCCTCCCAAACTTTACCATAGAGTCTGTAATGTTAAATGAAATCTAACATATGGATCACTCTAAAATTTAGAGAATTTAAATTGAAATTAATGTCATGGTTCATATAGGTTGACTAGAAAACAAAGGATAAAATCGAACCCCTCTAAGATTCTACCCATAGAGTCTCTAAGCATGATGTACCGTGGGAGGTCCTAGGAGGTTCTTGATTCATGGCTAGGGTAACTTACTATCTTCTTGCTCCATCGTGGCCATAGGTTACTCCCCATGATAGACCATAACATGGCGCATGGCATCTCATCTAGGTGAGGGGAATGAGGCCAAACATGACATCCTGCAAAGGAAACACGGTGCAGGGCATCCCACCTAGAAGAGGAAAAAGGCCTCCTTAGAAAGCACCGCGTGGTGGGAGTTATGGGCCACAATTGGACATGCTTAGAGTATTGCCTTGCATTCTTGAATTTTCATGTCTAAGGACTTTGGTCCATCATCTTTGTGTGGTACCTAGAATTCTTCTTATCTTGGTAGTTGTAGAGCTTGTTTGGTAATGTTCTTGGCTCTTAATCTTGTAAGTTTCTAAGGTTCTTATTTTCTTGAAGCATAACTTGTAACATGCATTCATAATCATATGAACCCATCTTAGCGTGCGTTGTTCTAGAAGGTCATAGATTCCTAGGGAGTTCTTTAGAGGGTTCTAGAAGAGTCTTGAATCTTGACATGTTTTCTTTAGGCGTTTCCTTAAGTTCCATCTCGGCTTATGTTCCAAACTTGCTCCAACCAACTTGAAATCTTGAGCTTATCCTCGTGTAATGTAAAATAGACCCTATAGGACATGGTTGGTGATTTGGAGCATATTTAGACCTTTAGCTAGGATATGACTTCTTGTTTCATTTTCAGGAACTAACCCTTAGAGGTTGTCATGTCATACATCGTGTTTTGGTCCTGAAAACTCTTTCAAAGTAACCCTTAGTTTTCTCTCCATGATGCATAGATGACATTATCATAAACGTGGCATCCGTCTGGCATATCGTGTTGCAGGGCATCTCATTTAGGTGAGGAAAATAATAAGTCCATCATGATAACCTGCTCATGGTACATATAGCAGGGCATCTCACCTAAAGATAAATAGGGATCTCGTGGTACACTTCGTGATGGGAGATAACGGTTACTCCGGCCATGGATCCTAGCAACTTGTTAAGCATACCATCTGCATTAACCTAGGTGTTTTCTTGTATTCTTGGGGATCCTAGGTTTATGCATAACGTCTTGGGTCAAGCTTGAACTTAAAGGTTCTTCTTAGGAATAGCCCAATGTAACCTTGTGCACTTAGAATTTTATTAGCAACCAAGGGTACCTGTGGGGAATCTCTTATTTCATGGGTACCTTGTTAGTCATCCTAGGAGGTAAAGTAATGTGGACCGTGATGTACGTTTTTCCCCATATCTTGGTTTCGCTATCTAACGTTTCCCAATGACTCCCAAACTTCATTACCTTATACAACATCCTGAGATAAAGATTCATACAACATTTCATAATGTTGGGAGGTCATTTAGGGCTTAACCCGTAGGTAGTCTTCCTTAGGGGCATTATGGTAATTTTACCCCTAATTCTTGGTTTTGCTACTTAACGAGTTCTAATGGCTTTCAAACTTCACAACCTCATCAAGAATCATAAAATAAGATATATAGTAGAGTTTCATAACATTTGGAGGTCATCTTGGTCATGAACCGTAGTAGATATCCTAAGTGGCATTATTGTCATTTTTTCCCATTTCTTGGTTTACCTACTTATCCTTATCCAATGGCCACCAAATTTCATACATATCCTTAATATGATATATTATACTCAGCATTAAAGTTTTATAGGTATCAGAGCTCATTTAGTCGGTTATCTCAACGTTCCTTAAATCTCGAGCAATTTGGTCGGTTTAGGGCCTTAACTCACGGTTCTTTGGATTTTTCTTTCATATATCCTTGTTTCATACATGGTTAAGAGTTCATATGAAAATCCAAGTGATTCCTACAAGTATTTCTTAAGAAAGGTCCAAGGTGGCTACTTACATCATCATCGACATCGGGACCTCCGTTCTTGAGCTTCTGGTATCCGAATTACTTCATATTTCCTTCCATAGACTCCTTATTGTGTCTAGTTTCTGGAACTATAAGGTTTGTCATGAGAACTGGTCAGATTTTGGACTGACTTACTTCATAACCGGTGCATCGGATTCTGAACCGGCGCGTCCTTTACGCCGCCATCTGAAAGTGGCCTTCCACAGCTCTGATATCTTCATTTCGCCCCTCGATGTCTTCATTAAACTTAACGATGGTGTTACAAGGAAGAGCTTGGGATTGATTTCATACCTTTTCGTGGATCATAGCCTAAGATATTCACCTCCAAAATTCGTCCAAAATCATTTTCCTCGCCGAAGCTAAAACAGGGGATTCATCATTGGGCAGTCGATTCTAGGGGTTTTCAAGGCTGGATTTCTTCATGGAACCTCTTCCATACCCTTTCCTCAAGCTATAGGAATTTTTTTGGAGGAACGTCTTTGAGTGTAGGTCCTTAATTTTGAGAAATCATTCTCGGTATGTAACTCACCCGAAACGTCGGATTTTCAATCCCTTGGGTATCTTGTTCTACTACGTTTCTGCTCTCGATTCCTTCATATAACTTGTGGGTAATCTTGTTTAGAAACTATAGGAATAAGTTTGAGGAGAAATGGTGGAGAATTTCTCTCGAATTTGGAAGAAAGCCGAGAGTAGGAGACCCACAATCTAAACGCTCATAACTCTCGAATGGGTGCTCAACCTTGCTCGTTTCTTGTTCCATATTGTTGCCCCAACTTCAGACTTTATAGGAGGATCTTAAACCGACATTGAGAGCACCAGAATCATCGTGATTTGAAGATTGAACTTTTTGGATAATTTTTCAGAAATATCTACTCCGATCAGAGGCTTACCGACTTTAGTTTTGAATACCAGCCGTTGGATGTGATGATCTGTCAGTTTTCTAAATCTTATTCAAATTTGGGGAAGATCCAACGGCTGAGATTTGGGTTTAGAGAGATATTTCTCAGATGGTCACCGTAGATGCTCTGATTCTGATCATAGGGGCATTTTCGTAATTATGCATTCTTCCAGGGGTATTTTGGTCATTTGCCACTTTCCGAATATTTTAATATTATTTTTCCTAAAAAATCCATAATTTTTCGAGATATTCTTCATCCCTTTTTGGTCATTTTTCCCTTCTTGAGCATCTTGAAATTCCTTGTAGATAAGGAATTAAAAATATGGGAAAATCCTTAATAATTGAAAAAATGATATTTTTGCCCTTTTCATTTACTTTTCCTTTCCAATCGTTTTTCATAGGTCTTAACTCCTTAACATGACTTGTTAGGGTATAAGAATGACTTGCTTGATATCCTCATCCTTGCTTAATCTTTTAATTCCTCCCATTTTGATCCTTTGGGTCTTACATAGGCAGCTTATTTTTGTTGGATCTAATTCCCTTCATTTATGGAGTGTTACAAATTCTCCCCCTCAAGAACTTTCATCCTCGAAAGTTCATTGTCCTTAATTTCTTGCGTCCTTATTGTTGGGGTCTCTATATTTAACCCAGTTCTTTTAATTGCTTAGGGGTTCTTTTTCGGCTTACCCTGCTCCGGCTTATCCTTGTCCTTGTTGCCTTAGTCCTTAACTTATATCTTGAGGCCAAATACCTATTTCGGCATTAGTTCTTCTCAATTGTCTTCTCAATGTCCTATGTTGAGATGACTAAGCTTTCTTGCATTGGTTTATATCTTAGGTGACTAAGCTTTCTTGCATTGGTTTATATCTTAGGACTTATCTTCTTTTCCAATCAAGCCTTATCATGATAAATCTTGTTCTTCAAGGTTGTATCTTGAAGACTTCCCTTCTTCCTTCTTGTATAAGAATTATCAATGGGTCATTACGGGCCTAAGTCCTTCATAGGTTTCTTATCCTTTGAGTTTTCCTTGTTCTTATCTTAGGTTATCCTCCTTAATAACTTTATGGTCCCTTTGAGTCTTAAGTCCCTTTGAAGGAAACCACTTAACTTGACATCTTACATGGGTCGTTAAGGGGTTTAAATCCTTCTTAGTATCGTTATGGTACTTAAGAGTCTTAAGTCCTTTGAAGGAAGCTTCTTAACTTAGCATCTTACTTAAAATTTTACATGGACGGTTTAAGTCATATAGAAAAGGTTTAAAGGCGTACATGTATCTGCTTAATCGAAACTATTGGCTTCCTTAGCCGCGGTACATCCTTACCTTCTATGCGGTGCCTCTTTGTCCCGCCAATTCTTCTTTTGGTTCTTAACATGTCCTTGGTTATTTGGATTAATCATCTCGTTCCTCCTTTTTTGGACATTCAGGACTCCTATGGCCCTCTACTTCACAGCTGAAGCACACATTAGTTCCTGTCAAGCATTCTCCCTTATGTAATCATCTGTACTTAGAGCATAAGGGTCTATCTTTCTCCTACGCTTGGCGGTTGTTGCATTGCTTATGGGGTCTTTGGTGGGTCTTTGGAGCGTCCTTTTCAAGTTCTCTTTTGCGTCCTACTTGCTGCACTTTCTTGTTCTTTTGGTTATAGATGTCTATTAGAGTGGCAGCCTTTTGTGCAGTTGCATAGTCACTTGAGGCATGAGCCGCTACTGATCCTTTTATATCATTTCTTAGGCCCATCATGAAATAAAGAGTAATTTTCTTCTCCGTGTGTACTAACTCCGGGGAAAACCTAGATAACTTAGTGAACTTCAAGTCACATTCTTCTATGGTCCTCTCCCGTTGCTTAAAGCTTAAGAAGGCTTCTTGGTTTTTGAACATGGCCATTGTAGGTAATACTTTTCAAAGAAGGTCTCCTTATAGCGACTCTAGGGGATAATTCCACCGTCAGCACTTACAGACTTGGAAGTTAACTTCTACCTAAAATGCGCCTCTTCTTTAAGCATGCATGTGGCACAATGGACCTTGAACTCTTCAGGGCAGTTCATATATAGGAAGGCGGCCTCTATAGCTTCAAGCCATGCCTTCGCTTTTGCTGAATCAACCATGCCCCCATCACATGTAGGTGGGTCAAACTTCCTAAATTTCATAAAAGTGAGATTCTTTTTTTTAGTCCCTTGGAAACTTCTAGGGGCTTGCACTTCTTGAGTTATCATAAGAGCCTATATTATATGGCTAGCTTATTTTTCCAGGGTTGATTTCATGAAAGACGGTAGGGATTCTAGTGAACGTGAAGGGGGACTATCCTGGAGGCGTAGCTTGACTTGGATTAGGCTCTTGTTGTGTTTCTGTTTCTACGTTCTGCGCTTGAGCCATTCCTATTTCAGGGGCTCCTTTTGTGGAATTCTTTGAAGCCATCCTTCAGCTTCCTTGCATAGATAGGGTTCTCTTCTTGGTGGCATGTTCTTAGTATTGGAAGAACACTCGAGGGTTACTTACTTGGGGTCTTCAAGTTAT
The DNA here is from genome assembly GCA_033971965.1 of Cucurbita ficifolia. Lineage (NCBI taxonomy): Eukaryota > Viridiplantae > Streptophyta > Magnoliopsida > Cucurbitales > Cucurbitaceae > Cucurbita > Cucurbita ficifolia. The sequence continues at coordinate 98,860 of JASJUX010000029.1, read as the reverse complement.
CTTAAGTCTTGTCTTAAATATTAACCCTATGACCATGTACCTGATAACTTAAAGTTATAGGTATACTAAAACTTAAGAGTCTTAAGGCATACTTACCTGGTCTTGGCAGGGCGTCCTCATGAGTTGGGCCATAGAGAAACCTTGGGCTCTGATACCACTTTGTAAGGACCCGGCTGACTCGATGACTCTAAAAAGAGGGGTAAATTTTTCATACAATAAAACAACCCAAACTTAAAACATATCAAACGTTATATCAAAATGAAGTTTATACATAAGTATTTTTAAACACAACACAATGTTAAAATACAAAATAAGAAAAGATACAAGACACTAAAACAAAAGGGTTGAACGATGACGGGTGAGGTTTGTCTATGGAACCTGCTCTCGACCTCGACCAGCTCCTTATTTCCTGAAAAAAAATGGAGAATAAGGAATGAGTACAAAACTCAGCAAGCAGCCTATTTGTAGGCTCTTAATCGTGTCCTTGATATGCTAGGGTACCACACCTTTCTTTTCTTGTTCTTGTTCTTGTTCTTGTTCTTGTTGTATGTTTTTGTTATGTTTCTTAATTCGTTCTCCAAGACACTCCCCTTAAGATTTACGGTACTAGATATAAACTTGTCAACCTGTGTCCGAGGCTTCATACGTTCCAAGCGACACAGTCTTAATACCTACGCTCAAGGCTTCTTGCATTCCAAGCAGCGTAGTCCAAGTCATACACATGACGTACCATGGGACGTCTTAGGAGGTTCTTAATTCATGACTAGGGTAACTTACTCTCTTCTTGCTCTATCGTGGCCATAGGTTACTCTCCATGATAGACCATAAAGGTCATGTGATCGATGCATGCATGAACATGGCATAGACCATAAAGGTCGCATAATCTAACAAAGACCATATAGGTCGCTTGATCGGTGCATACATGAACATGGCATCCTGCAAATCATAACATGGCGCAGGGCATCTCATCTAGGTGAGGGGAATGAGGCCAAACATGACATCCTGCAAAGGAAACACGGTGCAGGGCATCCCACCTAAAAGAGAAAAAAGGCCTCCTTAGAAAGCACCGCGTGGTGGGAGTTATGGGCCACAATTGGACATACTTAGACTATTGCCTAGCATTCTTGAATTTTCATGTCTAAGGACTTTAGTTCATCATCTTTAAGTGGTACCTAGCATTCTTCTTATCTTGGTAGTTGTAAAGCTTGTTTGGTAATGTTCTTGGCTCTTAATCTTGTAAGTTTCTAAGGTTCTTATTTTCTTGAAGCATAACTTGTAACTGTTGGATCGGTATGGCAACCCTAGAGGGGGGTGAATAGGGTTTTAACGATAAAAATATTTAAGCGTGATTAATTTGTCTAAATATTAAACTTTTTAAATGTAAGAAGAAAATGATAAGTAATACAACAAGATAGTTCAAGTCAAAACAATAATCAACTAGAACATGCAATAAATCACAATAATAATTTTGAAATTAAATAGGAAAGAGTTAGAAAATATGACACCGTAGTTTTATAGTGGTTCGGTCAAACTCGACCTACTCCACTCCCCAAGCACCTCTTGGGAATTTGAATAAACGAACTATCTCGACTCTTTCCACGAATCAGAGCCAAACAGCTACACCGCTCTTTTTACGAGTTCAAGAGCAAACTCAATCCTTTCCACGGCGCAGGATCAAACCGATACAAGTATTTGAATTTTGTATGAACACACCACAACTCTCTAAAAGAGTAGATTTACAATTTGGAGCACTCACAACTATTTCCTCTCAATACAATAAAAATCCCTCTCAAGAATAAGATGAAGAGAAATAAACTTAAAAGCTTGGAGAGAGTAACAAACAATGGAGGCTTTGAACAATTGAGGATTGAAGAATTATAGAAGTTGTGTGTATTTTTAAATGGGGGAAGTTGATGAGTTTATACAGAACAAAATGGCAAAAAGTATGAATTAATATTGGCCGTTAGATTGTGTTAGGAGAAATGTAAGGTGGAGATTAAGAGTAAATAAATAAGAAAATTTTCCAAATTTGTATTTTTAATATAATAATAATATAATATAAAAATAATAAAACTTTTGTGAGTAACGGTCAAATGACAAATTCAAAATTTATTATAAATATAATAATATAATAATAATAAAAATGATGTGAGTAACCACCAAAATTTCAAAATATAATAATATAATAATATAATATAGTAATAATAAAAATCGATGTGAGTAACGGTTAGATTCAAATTTATATGATGTATAAATTAGTTTATTTAGAAATATAGTAAAAAAAAACTCCACCATTTGTTACTCTTCCAAAATTATAAAAGTCATACTTTGATATACTTTGATTTGTCCATCATTTTGATTTTGCTGCCACATCATCCGTCGGGTATATTGTCTCGACTGTAATTTCTTCGTTTTAACTCTGATTTGAGTAATTGAAAAGTCGTTGAAATCGTTATTCCCAACCTTATACTGTGCACTGTTCAAAATACTGAAAATAGTTAATAATTAAAAGTAGGTTTGTTATCGTCAAAACATCCGTCAATTAATTAATTAAAATTAATTAACTTGAGATTAAGGGCCAAAAAGCCAACAATCTCCCCCTTTTTGATGATGACAAACCATTTCAAAAAAAATTCATAAAAACGAAAGCAATACATCTATCCATGTAGTAATATCAATACATGCTAATATGTTATCATCAAGAGCAAATTCTCCCCCTATGTTGATGCCTCAATAAATTATGACAACAAGTGATTTATTACTCATAAATACAACCAATTAGCATATTTTTCTTAATTTTCTCCCCCTTTGTAATCATCAAAAAGAACCATTAAAAAAGAATACATTAAGAATGACATAATTGCTCCCCTAAAAACATGCTTTCAAAAATTATAAACAAGATTAAAAATTCAAGATATATCCCAACGAATAATACCAAGCTCAAGCCTATTTTTGCAAAAATTTTCTTCATTCAACGGCTTCGTGAAAATATCGGCTAGTTGATTATTAGAGTTTACAAAATCAAGAATAATATGTCCATTTTGCACATGCTCTCTAATAAAATGATGTCTAATGTCAATATGTTTAGTTCTAGAATGATGAATAGGATTTTTGGTTAAATTAATAGCACTTGTATTATCACAAAATATAGGCACACTATCAAATTTTAATCAAAAATCACAAAGAGTTTGTTTCATCCAAAGAATTTGAGCACAACAACTAGCAACCGCAATATATTCCGCTTCAGTAGTAGATAAGGCAACCGAATTTTGCTTTTTACTAAACCAAGAAACTAAGGAACTACCAAGAAATTGACAAGTTCCACTAGTACTTTTACGATCAAGTAAGCTCCCGGCAAAATCCGCATCAGAATATCCTACCAATTTAAATTCAACATTTCTAGGATACCACAATCCTAAATCAATAGTCCCAAGCAAATATTTAAATATTCTTTTAACGACATGCAAATGAGATTCCTTAGGACAAGATTGAAACCTAGCACAAAGACATACACTAAACATAATATCGGGTCTACTAGCGGTCAAATAAAGTAGAGATCCAATCATACCTCGATAAGCTTTAATATCCACACATTTACCTTTTTCATCTTTGTCAAGCTTAGTGGATGTGCTCATGGGAGTTTTTGCAATCTTACCTTCATTGAACTTGAACCTTTTTAGCAAATCTTTAGTGTATTTCTCTTGATTGATGAAGATACCATCCTTGAGTTGTTTGATTTGAAGTCCAAGAAAGAAACTAAGTTCTCCCATCATACTCATCTCAAACTCACTATGCATACATTTAGAAAATTCTTCACATAAGGAAGGATTAGTAGAACCAAATATGATATCATCTACGTATATTTGCACTAATAGCATATCATTTTCTTTAATCTTAATAAAAAGAGTAGTGTCAAGTTTACCCATTTTAAAATCATTCCCGATAAGAAAAGTACTAAGTCTATCATACCAAGCTCTTGGAGCTTGTTTTAAGCCATAAAGAGCCTTTTTCAACTTATAGACATGGTGAGGAAATTCAACATTATCAAATCCAGGATGTTGTTCTACATAAACTTCCTCCATAATATAACCATTCAAAAATGCACTTTTCACATCCATTTGATACAATACAAAATTTTTGTAAGAAGCAAAAGCAAGTAACATTCTAATAGCTTCTAATCTAGCAACGGGTGCAAAAGTTTCTTCATAATCTATGCCTTCCTCTTGACAATAACCTTGAGCTACAAGCCTAGCTTTATTTCTAATGATATTTCCATTTTCATCCATTTTATTTCTAAAAACCCATTTGGTTCCAATAATGGAAGAATTTGTGGGCCAAGGGACTAATTCCCAAACTTTGTTCCTTTCAAATTGATTTAGTTCTTCTTGCATAGCTAAAATCCAAAACTCATCATTTTCGGCATCTTTAAGACTTTTTGGTTCAATTTGAGAAACAAATGCAAGATTCTTAAATAAATTAATAGAAGAACGAGTTTTCACACCTTGTTCGAGATCACCAAGAATCAAGTCCTTGGGATGAGATAAGGCATACCTCCATTCTTTTGGCATTGATGAAGAACCTTCTTCCTTTAAGCTCACTTCTTCTTTACTCGAAACAATTTCCTTGCCTTTGTCACTAACAAGTAAATCTCCAAAATTTCTTTCTAAATCATCACTACAAATAGACTCATTAGAAATATTATTGCAAGATTCATCAAATACCACATGCATAGATTCCTCAATAACTAAAGTTCTCTTGTTGAAAACTCTATAAGCCTTACTAGTAGATGAATAACCAAGAAAAATACCAACATCCGTCTTAGAATCTAATTTTCCAAGCTTTTCCTTGTTGTTCAAAATAAAACATTTGCAACCAAAAACTTTGAAATACCCAATATTTGGAATTTTGTTATGCCAAAGTTCATAGGGAGTTTTATGTAAGGAAGGTCTTATTAAAACTCTATTTAAAATATAACAAGCGGTATTAACGGCTTCCGCCCAAAAATATTTAGGTAAATCATACTCATTTAACATTGATCTAGCAAATTCTTGCAAAGTACGATTTTTCCTTTCAACCACACCGTTTTGTTGAGGAGTCCTTGGAGAGGAGAAATCATGAGAAAAACCATTATCTTCACAAAAATTTTCAAAGACAACACTATCAAATTCTCCTCCATGGTCACTCCTAATTTTAGTAATTAAAAAACCTTTTTCATTTTGAACTCTTTTTACAAAACTAGTAAATCTTTTCAAAACATCATTCTTATGTTTTATCATCAAAACCCAAGTAAATCTTGAAAAATCATCAACTATCACAAAAGCATAATAATTTCCTCCATAGCTAGCTATTTTAGAGGGGCCAAATAAGTCCATATGTAATAGTTGAAGAGGTTTAGTAGTAGAGATCACATTTTTAGACTTGAAAGAGGACTTGGTTTGCTTACCCATTTGACAAGCATCACAAATTTTATCTTTTTTCAAATTTAAACTTAGGAAGACCTCTCACTAATGAATTTTTTGAAATATTTGAAATCAAGTGCATACTAGCATGTCCTAGTCTTCTATGCCATAGCCAAGAGTTATCAAGCAAAACCGAAAGACATTTATCATTTGTAGGACAATCATTTAAATCAATAGTATACACATTATCATCTCTATTTCCTACAAACAAAACTTTTCTATCACTAGCATTTTCAATTATGCAATTATTCTTATCAAATACAACTCTAAAACCTTTATCACATAATTGACTAATGCTAAGTAAGTCATGCTTTAATCCATCAACTAACAATACATTTTCGATGAGAGTACAAGAGTCATTACCTATAGTACCCTTACCGATTATTTTACCCTTCTTGTTATCACCAAAGGTTACTAAGCCACCATCCTTCTTGGAAAGATTCACAAACTTGGATTGATTTCCCGTCATGTGTCTTGAACAACCACTATCCAAGTACCACTTATTTTTCTTGGAGGCTTTCAAACAAACCTAAAAACAAAGATGTTCAAAATTGACCTTTTGGTACCCATACTTGTTTGGGTCCTAGAAAGTTAGTCTTCACAAATTTAGGAATCCATTTCATATTTGCATTCATATTAAAGACATTGTATTTGGATAAGTAACAAGAATAATTTTTATGTCCTAGTTTACCACATGAGAAACAAACAACATTATGCAAGAATTTGTTTCTTGGACTAAATTTATGTATCCCATTTTCATTGGAAAAATTATTTTTTAAAACATGGTTAAATTTTATGTTTTTGAGAAAAATTTCTTCTTGAATGAATATTTTGAGAATTTTTTCAATTTAAAAACACTTAGGTCTAATATGACCTTCAACACCACAATAATGACATATGGGCACAAATCTAGATTTATCATACTTAGGTACAAATTTACATGAGTTAGACTTAGACATGATAGAGGATGCTTTAACAAATATTGTTTTAGAACTCGAAGGTGTAGAACATTCATCAATATAGCCTAATCCTCTTTTATCACCATAAGACTTAACTCCTTCAAGTATTTTATCTAATTTTTGAGCACCTATTGTTAACCTTCTAATAGACTCTTTAGCCCTACTAAGTTCTTGCAAATTATTTGATTCATTTTGTTTGAGCAATTTAATTAACTTGTCTTTTTCACAACAATCATGCTCAAGAAACTTAAATTTATCAATTAATGCATTTTTTCTCATCACAATCAAATACATGCTTTTCACAAGGTGCATCAATTTTAACAATATTATGATCATTTTGTTTTTAAGGAAGAAATTTAATTTAACAAAGACTTATTTTCAATTTTTGAAATCTTGTATTTCTTTTGAAGCACAACATACTTTGAACCAAGTTTTTCTAAATCAATTTGCATCTCTTCAACAACTTTAAATAATTCATCATAAGAAAGAGATTCAAGAATTACCTCATCTTGTTGTTCATCCTCTTTGTCACTATGAGCCATGAAGCAAAAATTTGCTACTTCTTCCTCACTCCCACTAGCACTTTCATCACTATCATCCCATGTAGCCTTCATTGCTTTCTTCTTGGTTTTCTTAGATGATTTGAGGAGAGGACAATCCGGTCTTATATGACCCGACTTTTTACATTCATAACATATTACCTCATCGTTTTTGATCTTTTCACCTCTTGACTCTTTTTGATTGGTGAAATGTTTCTTGAATTGTTTCTTCCTTTTAATAAAATTTTTATACTTACGTGTCAAGTAGGCGACATCATCTTCATCAAGGACTTCCTCATCTTCGGAGTCAACTTTGATGGACTTTAGGGCTATACTTTTCTTCTTTTTGGATTCTTCTTCCACGTGCCCCTTCATCGTAATCTCATGTGTCATGAGAGAACCAACAAGTTCATCCAAAGGAAGCTTTGTGAGATCCTTTGCTTCTTGAATCGCCGTCACTTTTGCCTCCCAACTTTTAGGTAGAGACCTAAGAATCTTTCTTACATTTTCGGAAGTAGAATATACTTTTCCAAGATTTTTCAAAGCATTTAGAATATTAGTAAATCTAGTAAACATATCACCAATAGGTTCATTTTCATCCATTTTAAATAGTTCATAATTATGAACTAACATGCTAATTTTTGTTTCTTTAACTTGATTTGTTCCTTCATGAGTTACTTCAAGAGTTTTCCAAATTTCATATGCCGAAGAACACATACATACTCTATTAAATTCATCATTACTTAAGGCACAATAAAGACAATTTATAGCACTAGCATTCAGCGAACATTTTTTCATATCAAGCTCATCAAATTCCTTTTCTAATTTAGGCACCTCAATATTATTAACAATTTTTATTGGAATGTAAGGACCACTACTAACATTTAACCACAATTGATAATCAACCGATTGCAAATAAATTTTCATTCTAGCTTTCCAACATGTATAATTTGTTCCATCAAAATAAGGGGGCCTAGAGGTTGATTGTCCTTCACTAAAACCATTTTTAACACGTAGGTTTGCCATAAGCTCGAACAATAAAGTTTATATAAAAAATCTATAAGAGCAACCCGCTCTGATACCAATTGTTGGATCGGTATGGCAACCCTAGAGGGGGGTGAATAGGGTTTTAACGATAAAAATATTTAAGCGTGATTAATTTGTCTAAATATTAAACTTTTTAAATGTAAGTAGAAAATGATAAGTAATACAACAAGATAGTTCAAGTCAAAACAATAATCAACTAGAACATGCAATAAATCACAATAATAATTTTGAAATTAAATAGGAAAGAGTTAGAAAATATGACACCGTAGTTTTATAGTGGTTCGGTCAAACTCGACCTACTCCACTCCCCAAGCACCTCTTGGGAATTTGAATAAACGAACTATCTCGACTCTTTCCACGAATCAGAGCCAAACAGCTACACCGCTCTTTTTACGAGTTTAAGAGCAAACTTAATCCTTTCCACGGCGCAGGATCAAACCGATACAAGTATTTGAATTTTGTATGAACACACCACAACTCTCTAAAAGAGTAGATTTACAATTTGGAGCACTCACAACTGATTTGAGTAAATGAAAAGTCGTTGAAATCGTTATTCCCAACCTTATACTGTGCACTGTTCAAAATACTGAAAATAGTTAATAATTAAAAGTAGGTTTGTTATCGTCAAAACATCCGTCAATTAATTAATTAAAATTAATTAACTTTAGATTAAGGGCCAAAAAGCCAACAGTAACATGCATTCATAATCATATGAACCCATCTTAGCGTGCGTTGTTCTACAAGGTCATAGATTCCTAGGGAGTTGCAGGGCATCTCATTTAGGTGAGGAAAATAATAAGTCCATCATGACAACCTGCTCATGGTACATATAGCAGGGCATATCACCTAAAGAGGAATAGGGATCTCGTGGTACACTTCGTGATGGGAGATACTGGTTACTCTGGCCATGGATCCTAGCAACTTGTTAAGCATACCATCTGCATTAACCTAGGTGTTTCCTTGTATTCTTGGGGATCCTAGGTTTATGCATAACGTCTTGGGTCAAGCTTGGAACTTAAAGGTTCTTCTTAGAAATAGCCCAATGTAACCTCATGCACTTAGAATCTTATTAGCAACCAAGGGTACCTATGGAGAATCTCTTATTTCATGGGTACCTAGTTAGTCATCCTAGGAGGTAAAGTCATGTGGACCGTGATGTACGTTTTTTCCCATATCTTGGTTTTGCTATCTAACGTTTCCCAATGACTCCCAAACTTCATTATCTTATACAACATCCTGAGATAAGAATTCATACAACATTTCATAATGTTGGGAGGTCATTTAGGGCTTAACCCGTAGGTAGTCTTCCTTACGAGCATTATGGTAATTTTAACCATAATTCTTGGTTTTGCTACTTAACGAGTTCGAATGGCTTTTAAACTTCATCACATCATCAAGAATCATAAAATAAGATCTATAGTAGAGTTTCATAGCATTTGGAGGTCATCTTGGTCATGAACCGTAGTAGATATCCTTAGGGGCAGTATGGTCATTTTTTCCGTTTCTTGGTTTACCTACTTATCCTCATCCAATGACCACCAAATTTCATACATAACCTTAACATGATATATTATGCTCAAGATTAAAATTTCATAGGCATCAGAGCTCATTTAGTAGGTTATCTTAACATTCCTTAAATCCGAAGCAATTTGGTCGGTTTAGGGCCTTAACTCAGGGATCTTTGGATTTTTCTTTCATATATCCTTGTTTCATACTTGGTTTAGGGTTCATATGAAAATTCAAGTGATTCCTACAAGTATTTCTTAAGAAATGTCCAACGTGGCTACTTACCTCATCGTCGACATTCGAGACCTCCTTTCTTTCGCTTCTAGTATCTAAATTACTTCATATTTCCTTCCATAGACTCCTTATTGTGTCTAGTTTCTGGAACCATAAGGTTTGTCATGAGAACCTGTCTGAAAGGGGATTAAAATTTTGAGACACTGAGGGAAGATTGGATTTTAGGCTTACTTGGCCAGTTCAACTGAATCGGCCACGTCATCGTCTTCTTCCTCTGGACAGGAAGAAGCCGCGCGCGTCCTTTGCGCCATTGTCTGAAAGTGGCCTTCCACAACTCCGACATCTTCGTTTCTCCCCTCGATGTCTTCATGAAACTTAATGATGGTGTTACAAGGAAGAGCTTGGGATTGATTTCATACCTTTTTGTGGATCATAGCCTAAGATATTCGCCTCTAAAGTTCGTCCAAAATCATTTTCCTCGCCGGAGCTAAAACAGGGGATTCATCATTGGACAGTCAATTCTAGGGATTTTCAAGGCCCGATTTCTTCATGGAACCTCTTCCATACCCTTTCCTCAAGCTATAGGAATTTGTTTGGAGGAACGTCTTTGAGTGTGGGTCTTTAATTTTGAGAAATCATTCTCGGTATGCAACTCACCCGAAACGTCAAATTTTCAATCCCTTGGGTATCTTGTTCTACTACATTTCAGCTCTCGATTCCTTCATATAACTTGTGGGTAATCTTGTTTAGAAACTATATGAATAAGTTTGAGGAGGAATGGTGGAGAATTGCTCTCGAATTTGGAAGAAAGTCGAGAGTAGGAGACCCACAATCTAAACGCTCATAACTCTCGAATCGGTGCTCAACCTTGCTCGTTTCTTGTTCCATATTGTTGCCCCAACTTCAGAATGTATAGGAGGAGCTTAAACCGATATTGAGAGCTCCTGAATCTTCGTGGTTTGAAGATTAAACTTTTTAGATAATTCGTCGGAAATATCTACTCCGATCAGAGGCTTACCGACCTTAGTTTTGAATACCAGCCGTTTGATGTGATGATCTGTCCGTTTTCTAGATCTTATCCAAATTTGGGGAAGATCCAACGGATGAGATTTGAGTTTCGAGAGATATTTCTTAGATGGTCACGGTAGATGCTCTAATTCTGATCAGAGGGGTATTTTCGTAATTATGCATACTTCCAGGGGTATTTTGGTCATTTGCCACTTTTCGAATATTTTAATATTATTTTTCTTAAAAAATCCATAATTTTTCTGGATATTCTCCATCTTGTTCGTCATTTTTCCCTTCTTGAATATCTTAAAATTCCTGACAGATAAGGAATTAAAAATCTGGGAATATCCTTAATAATTGAAAAAAATGACCTTTTTGTCCTTTCACTCACTTTTCCTTCCCATCGTTTTTTCATAGGTTTTACCTCCTTAACATTACTTGTTAGTATAAGAATAACTTGCTTCACATCCTCTTGCTTAATCCTTTAATTCCTCCCCATCCTTTTTGTCTTATATGGCGGCTTATTCTTGTTGATCTAATGTCCTTCATGTATGGGTGTTACACCCTGAAACTTCATCCTGCTCACGCCACGGTTCAAAATTATGCGTGACTCTCGATTCTACAATGTAGTCTAAATTTTGGGAGTCTGTGTTGATGGTGAGCTCAACCTAACATCGGCTACACTTGGAAGTAAAATTTGAATATTTGAATTCCTAAATATATCTGCCAAAAAAAACATGAGAAAATTAATTATAACGAGAACAAACATATTTTAAGCCAAAAGAAAAAAAATATCAAAGTCATTCCTTACCTTGGCTTGCTTAAAATGGAGCATTACACGTGAAAAACAAGAGAATCAGGTTCAACTATATTTTCTCCTGTCTACTCTTGGCTTATATCTTCTCTTATTCTGTCTACCAGTAGTTTATATCTTCTCTTATTCTGTCTACTCTTGGTACTCCTTGGTTCAAGAGTCTTTTTTTCTCTCTCACCCTCTCATTACAACCCATACAACACTGATAGCTTCATCAATGCACAAACTTACAAATGAAAAAGAACACTGATAGCTTCATCAATGCACAAACTTACAAATGAAAAAGAAAATAAGTAAATAAAAGACTCGAATTAGAAAACTAGCACATAATAATTATTTATAGGTAGTGGAACAAAGGCATAAATTAAAAACTAAATAAAAAGATTTCTCTGTTAAACAAAATTATAAAACGTAAGTATCCAAGATGATATCGTGCTAATCCGGCCTAATCCAGGCAAAAAAACAGCTGCAATTGAAAGAGGTATATAATACATATGGGCGGTAGAGACATATAACATAGTGGAGAGCACAACGCAACTGATAAGTGTATGTGTAATAAAATAAAATGTCAACTGATGAGACGATTTGACTAGGACCAGAGTTGTACAGATAGAATCACACAAATAATAGAGATGCTCCTTTCGTTTTATTTGTACTAGGAACCAAAGAATATAAATTGAAAAGCTAAAAAGAAAAAAAAAAGAAAAAAAATACCGGATAAAATTGTTCCAAATTTCCAGTCCTCATTTAGATTGTGCTTGTGTACTAATGAGCATCACCTACACAACAGACGAAGAATCAATCAAAGAAGAACGGAGGGAGACGAACTGCACTACAAATGAGGAATCAATCATAGAAGAACAGAACGAGACGAACTGCATTACAAACGAGAATCAATCACAAAAGAACGGAAGGAGACTGAAAAAACGAGGGATTGAGTGCTAATTTTGTGTGTTTCCCTCCCTTTATTTATTTTTAATCTATATTTCAATTAGATGATTAAAAAAAATATAAAAAACTAATTTTCAAAAATAGTTTTATAATCGATTTCAATATAATTCTGAGATATTAAAAAATAAATTCAAATATTCAAATATTTAAATCTCTTACTCCAAACTATTTTTCATTCAAAATTTAGTTTTAAAATTATTATTAAAAATGGAAAGAAAATAGGAGTATTTTATAAATAAATAAAGATTTTTTCTCTTTTTTTTCTTTGGAGTGCAACTCCAGTTTATTATATTTTGTTTCATTATTTAAATATATTTATCTGTTTCATTCATTGTATATTATATTTTTTCCTCTCTTTTTTTTTACGGTTTTATAATTTAAAAATAAAAAAATAAATTTTAAAAACTATTTATACCTGTTATATTACTTGTTTCAGTAAAAAAAATACATTTTAAAAACTAAAGTCCAAATTTAAAAATTATAAATAATAATAATAAAACTTTTAAAAAAAAATTATTTTTATTTTATTTAAAATTTATGTTATAATTCAAACATTTATATAAGGTAAAAAACCTACTTTGTAATAACAATAAGAATTATACAAAATAAATATATGCAGGGCAAGAATAAGAATAAGCTCTCTCACGAGTTACATGTCTTTCATTTATGGGAGACTCTTCAACGCCCTTCCTCAACTCATAAATTCGTTTCTCATATGCTAGGTAGCAAATTTCTGTTAGCTATTTTTTCTTGTGATTAGTGAAGTGAGTTGAGTCATGTCTTTTTTCGTCTTTTCTATATTTATGTATTTTTTCTATAAAAGGCATTGGACCCTATGAATAAAGAACGATCATTTTTGGTATATTTGCCCAGTCTCTGAAATTTACAGCTATCATTTGGTATTAGAGCCAAAGCAAAACAAAGTGATCCAAGAGAGAAAATGAGCAGTGACAAAACACTCACCAAGATTCCACAGTTTGATGGTCACTATGACCATTGGAGTGAACTGATGGAAAACCTCTTGCGTGCCAAGGGTTTGTGGAGTCTAGTGGAAGAGGGTTACACCGAACCGGCAGAGGGAATCGAAGTAACTGCAGTGCAGAAAAGGAATCTTGAGGAGTTCAAGATGGACCATCATGTGAAGCACTACCTGTTCCAAGCAATTGATCGGGTTGTGTTTGAACAGATCTTGAATCGCAAAACATCCAAGAACATTTGGGATTCGATGAAGAAAAAGTTTGGAGGCAACGAAAGGGTGAAGCGGTCTCTTCTCCAAACTTTAAGAAGAGATTTTGAGGTTCTTGAAATGAAGAACGAAGAAAACATCGATGATTATTTTGGAAGAGTAATGGTTGTCTCCAACAAGATGAGAAGCAACGGAGAAGACATGTCAGATTCGAAGATTGTTGAGAAAATACTTCGAACTCTGTCTGACAAATTCACATATGTGGTGGTGGCCATCGAAGAGTCAAAAGACACAGGAAAGATGACGATTGACGAACTGCAAAGCTCTCTGTCTGTACATGAAAAGAAATTCAAGAAGATTAGTCATGAAGAAGGTGATCAAGCTCTCAATGTTAGAGGAAGGGGCAGAGAACGCTCATTCAACAAAGCAACAATCGAGAGTTACAACTGCCACCAACTTGGACATTTCCAATATGAATGTTCAATTAGGTACAATGGAGCACATTTTGGCAGAGATCGAAGAAAAGGATGAAGTTATTCTCATGACATATGTGGAGTTTCAAGGCACTAAAAGAGGAGATGTGTGGTTCGTGGATTCTGGGTGTTGAAACCATATGTGTAGAGAAAGAGGTATGTTCTCAAGCTTGGACACTAGCTTCACACATAATGTCAAGCTTGGGAACAATCACAAACTGATGGTTGGTGGGAAAGGAGTAGTGAAAATAATACTTAAGGGAATAAGCTATGTGATCAACGATGTATATTATATTCCAGAATTGAAGAACAACCTGTTTAGTGCTGGACAACTTCAAGAAAGGGGTTTAGACGTGCTATTCAAAGGAGGAAATCGAAACACATGAAGCATTTTTCATCCCTCAAGAGGAAAAATAGCAGAATCTATTATGAGTGCTAATAGGATGTTTATCCTGTTGGGTGAATCAAATAACAAAACAAAGGAGGGGAGATGTCTACAGGCTGATATCTCAGACAAGGCAGAGCTGTGGCACCATCGATATGGGCATCTCAGTTACAAGGGACGTCACACGTTATGCAGTAAAGAGATGGTTGTGGGTTTACCTGAAATTGAAGATGTGAAAACTATCTGTGACGCGTGTGTCAAAAGGAAACACCACCGTGTTCCATTTCCGAAGCAGAGCAAGTAGAGAGCCACTGAAAGATTGCAGCTTATCCACTCTAATCTCTGTGGTCCGATCAATCCACCATCAAACAATCAAATAAGGTACTTTATAAGCTTTATTGATGATTTCTCGAGAAAAACATGGATATATTTTGTTCTAGAAAAATCAGAAGCATTTCATCAGTTCAAGACATTCAAAGCGTTTGTAGAGAAGCAAATTGGATTGTTCGTCAAATGTCTAAGAGTAGATAGAAGAGGAGAATACAACTCAATTGCGTTCAAGAAATTCTGTAAAGCGCATGGAATCAAAAGACAACTGACCACCGCCTTCACGCTCAGCAAAATGGCGTTGCTGAACGCAAAAACCGTACAATCATGAACATAGTGAGAGCAACGTTATTAGAGAAGGAAGTACCAAAAGCTTTCTGGCCAGATGCTGTGCAATGGGTGAATCACATTCTTAACAGATCTCCTACACTCATTGTAAAAGATATGACTCCAGAAGAGGCATGGAGTGAAAGAAAGCTATCAGTCGAACGCTTTAGGATTTTAGGATGTATCGGATATGTTCATATCCCTGATGTTAAAAGAAGCAAACTCGATGACAAAAGCGTGAAGTGTGTTCTGTTAGGTTTCAGCAGTGAATCCAAGGCCTTTAAGATGTTCGATCCAGTGGAGAAAAAAGTTCACATCAGCCGAAATGTAATATTTGAGGAAGATAAGAAGTGAAATTGGGAAGCTGTTGGTTATTCTGGTGAAGAAAGCATTGAACTTGAGTGGAAAAATGATTATGAAAATGTTGAGAATGTAGAGGAAGCGGAAGAAGCAGAAGAATACACTAATGACGTTCCTTCACCAAACGATCCAGAAACCGGAGAAACAACAACAATAACAGGCAAGGTGAGAAAACCACCAATCTGGTCTGCAGATTATATCACAGGAGAAGGGCTATCAGATATAGAGGAAGAAGAAAACATGGCTAGAGTCGAGATTGAAACTCTAGCTTTCATGGCCATATAAGATTCGACCAGTTTTCAAGAAGCCGCAGGACATCAGAAATGGAAACAAGCGATGGATGTTGAGATACAGTCCATCGAACGAAACCACATGTGGTCTCTGACTACACTTCCCGTTGGAGCCAAGGCTATTGGGGTTAAGTGGATTTACAAGTCCAAATTAAATGAACTTGGAGAAGTAGACAAGTTCAAAGCTCGACTGGTTGTAAAAGGGTATGCTCAAGAGTACGGAGTAGATTACACAGAGGTATTCGCACCAGTGGCTCAAATGGATATAGTGAGGATGATCATTGCTGTAGTAGCACAAAAAGGATAGAGAATTTATCAGCTCGATGTCAAATCTGCTTTTGTACATGGTGAGCTGAAGGAAGATATATTTGTTGAACAACCGCAAGGTTATGAAGTAGCAGGGAAGAAGGACATGGTTTATAAGCTGCAAAAGGCTCTTTACGGACTAAAACAAGCGCCTATAGCTTGGTTCAGTCGCATTGAGGCTTATATCGTCAAGGAAGGTTTTATAAGCAGCTCTAGTGAACAAACATTATTCATCAAACAAAAGGGAGGTAAAATTCTAATTATGAGCATTTATGTTGATGATCTATTGTTCACTAGTAATGATGAGGAGTTGTTGAATGAGTTTAAGCGCTCCATGATGGATGAATTCGACATGACTGATTTGGGGAAGATGATATATTTTCTTGACATTGAAGTGATGCAGAAGGCTGATGGCATCTTTATATGTCAAAGAAAATATGCTGCTGAGTTGATCTAGAGGTTTGGGATGCAAAATTACAACTCCGTTTGCAATCCGATAGTCCCTGGACCGCAGATTGGCCGAGATGAAGCTGGTGTGAAGGTCGATTCAACGCTATATAAGCAAATGGTGGGCAGCTTAATGTATCTCACAGCCACACGACCTGACTTGATGTTTGTGGTAAGTCTTATTAGTCGTTTTATGGAAAATCCTACTGAGTTGCACTTTGCTACTGCAAAAAGAATCATGAGGTACTTGAAGGAAACTCTGGAATTTAGGATATGGTATCAACGTGAAGGGAAGAGTGAACTCTTAGGCTACACCGACAGTAACTATGCGGGAGATATGGATGACAGTAGGAGCACTTCAGGCTATGTTTTCTTAATGAGTGGAGGAGCTGTGGCATGGTCCTCAA
Organism: Cucurbita ficifolia; assembly: GCA_033971965.1. Taxonomy (NCBI): domain Eukaryota; kingdom Viridiplantae; phylum Streptophyta; class Magnoliopsida; order Cucurbitales; family Cucurbitaceae; genus Cucurbita; species Cucurbita ficifolia. The sequence continues at coordinate 81,835 of JASJUX010000029.1, read as the reverse complement.
GGAAGCAACCAATCGTCACGTTGTCAACTACTAAAGCAGAGTATGTAGCAGCAGCTACCTATCAAGCCATTTGGATGAAAAGGATATTGAAAGAAATCAGGCATGAACAAGATGATGAGATGATTCTGTTTTGTGACAACATGTCCACTATCAAGTTATCAAAAAATGGAGTTATGCACGAAAAGTCAAAGCACATAAGGGTTCGATACCATTTTCTCAGAGAATTGACAAAGGAAGGTGTAATTAAATTGGTCTATTGCAGCACTGAGGAGCCGCTGGCCAACATAATGACAAAGCCTTTGAAGATTGCATCATTTCAAAGGATCAGAGAAGCGTTTGGGATGAGTGTTGTGAACTAAACACTTGATCGAGTTCAGTTCAGGGGAGGAAGTGTTGAGGTAGCAAATTTCTGTTAGCTATTTTTTCTTTTATTAGTGAAGTTAGTTGAGTCTGTCATTTTTCATCTTTTCTACGTTTCATGTATTTTTTTTATAAAAGGCATTGTACCCATGAATAAAGAATGATCATTTTTTTTTACCTTTGCCAAGTCTCTGTAATTTACAGATCAGTTTTACAATAGCAACCCAATCAAATTTCTTCCAAATAATATAAGTGTTTTTAAACCTATCTTATCCAACCAGCATAACAAAAACTACCCACCAAAAACCAAATAGTTACCAAACACAACCTTAAAATTCAAATTCAAAGTTGTGTCCGTTTCTAGCTTCAAAACAAGTTGAGTTACTAAACTTTCAATTTTATGTTTATTAGATCCATAAACTAGTTTATAACGTGTGTATCATGTCCCTCATCTTTCGATTGTATCTAATATATGAGATCCCACCTCGGTTGGTAAAATTTGTCTGGTAATCCAAGTATTTAACGAAAAAAACTACCAAATATTTTGTAATAACTCTCTAATTCAAATGGTTCATATAAAAATATGTTGGTGGGGCACTTGGTCACGGCTCGGTAACGCTATCATTATCACACGCCCTATAATAACTACATATGATTTGATTCAAATGGTTCGTATAAGAATATTTATGATTCCATATCTTTTTTTGTATGTAGTGTTATGTTGAGATTAATAGAACATTACTTGATAGAACTCAACGCTGGGACCTAAAAATCTATTAAAAAAATGTAGATGTTCATATAAAAATATATTAGTGAGGTAATCGGTCCCGGCCCGGTAACAATATGAATATGACACACTTTGTATAACTATATATGATTTGATTCAAATTGTTCATATAAAAATAGCTCTCAAGTCTACGATATAATCTGACCATTGGGTATGTCGGGTAGGATTAGCATCTAGTAATTGAGTTTTTCAGATCCAAACTTTAAATTCTCGGATATTTAGCTTTGAATTATGATTTACCATATTATCGGCAAATATCTACATAGTTGGCTGCTTACATAATTATTAGCCCATTTTATCGGCAAATATCGTGTATCATTAGTCGTCTTTCCATGGATTGCTCTTTTTATTTATTTATAATTTATTTGATTATTAATATTATAAATAGTCTATTAGTCTTCCCAGCTATTTTTATTTAATTTTATTTATTTATAATTTATTTATTCTCTAATAATAATAATAATAGTCCTTTATTTATTTTTTGTTAATTTATTTATAATTTATTTGATTATTATAAATAATTATTAGTCTTTTCATTTATTGGCCCTGTTTATTTATTTATAATTTATTTGATTATTTCCGTTTATGAGCTCTCTTTATTTATTTATTCATAATTTATTTCATTCATTATAAATGGTTTATTAGTTTTTCATTTACTGCTATTTTTATTTATTTATAATTTATTTGATTCCCTCGTTATAAATCTAATAGTACATTTATTTATTTATTATTTTTTTTAATTTATTTGATTATTATAAATATTCCATCTCTTTTTATTTATTTATAATTTATTTGATTCTCTAATAATAAATCTATGAGTCCATTTATTATTATTTTTTTATTTATAATCTCTTTTTATTTATTTATAATTTATTTGATTCTCTAATAATAAATGTCTATTTATTATTATTATTTTTATTTATAATTTATTTGATTCTATCGTAAGAGAGAACTTTCACAGTCATTTACTTCGGTGATTTCCGCAAATAATCTCACCTCCCACCCTCACACCCTCACACAAATGAAGTTGTGCTCTTGAAAGCATGACCTTTATTTGCCACTATTTGCTTGTTTTTGGGCCTACTAAACTGGTAGGTTTGATGGATAAAAATAGGTCTAGTATTTTTAAGCATTTTCTCCCCATCTTATCTACCGTAAAAAACAACTTAACAATGACTAAGGCAGAGATACAAGAGATCGAAAAAAATATAAAAGAGTAGACAATCCAGGGATGCTATAACACACGTATAAGAAATATGATTGCTACGGTACTAAATGGGAAACCGGGTAGCTGCGAGTAGACTGGAGTGTAGAGGAGACCCAAGAATAAATAGCTACTTTTATACCATATTTATTTCATTTTAACAAGTGAATGTTTTATAAATAAAAGTTATTGCTGTGATGGACTAAAAATTATGAGAAAATAGTTAGTAAATAGCTACGTTGTGATTGACTAAAAAATTATGAGAAAATACTTTAGCAAAGATGGATTAAAAATCTACCATGATTGTAAAAAATCTAAGTTAATTCGAGTTGGGTAGGGGAGACGAATAAATAGCTACCATTTTTTACTATTTTATTTTATTTTAACACGTGAGTGTTTTATAAATAAAAGTTACCATATGAGAAATACTTAGTAAATAACTACCATTTTGTGATTGACTAAAAAATTACTATTTTATTTTATTTTAACACGTGAGTGTTTTATAAATAAAAGTTACCATATGAGAAATACTTAGTAAATAACTACCATTTTGTGATTGACTAAAAAATTATGAGAAAATACCTTAGTAAGGATGAATTAAAAATCTATCATGTCATAATAAAACTAAGTTAATTCGAGTGGTGTAGAGAAAGTTATGAAAAAAAAAAGGAAAGAATCAAAAACTTGTTTGAAAATATGGAAATTTTGACGAAGGAGTTGAATGGGGGAGGTGACAACGGGTGAAAGTGAGATTTCAGAAGAGGAGTTTCGTTTAGGAGCATCAGTTCATTTTTACATTTGAGAGGCTTTTGTATTTTGTTTTATAGTTTACTAGTTTGTAAAATTTTGTACAAGTTCGTTTATAATTGAATTTAATCTGGTATTTAATTCGGGTGTTGTTGACTTTTTATTTTATTTTATTTAAATTTATTGGACGTTTATCTTTTATTTTATTTTACTTTTATTTGTGTTTGTTTTCGCTTTCTTACTTTTAGTCCCAATCTAATTTTCGAAGTCTATAAAATCTGGTCGTCACAAACATGAAAAGAGTGATATGGGTTTACCAAATTAAAAATTTACTAATACTATGAAAGTTTAAACATTGTGTACTTACATTAATTTTTTTTAATGTAACACGAATTCATTTAGAAGTAGTGAAAAGTAGAAATCTCCTTTTAAAAATGGTAAAGTTTATTAATAAGTTTTAAAATGATAAGGTAAAAATTATGATGTGATTTAAAATTATTGAACTATGATTTGGGAGAGGAGTATGGAGATGGGATGGTATGTTATTTCCAAAATATGACTTAAGTTATGAAACTCCGACTGAGATGGAGTGGGGATGGGGACTTATGATAGATAAAACCAACTCGATGTTATACCATTATAATCCTTTTAGTACTTGAATGTGAATATGTTTCCATAGTGTAATATGACTATTTTTCTCAACTTGATGTATTAACGTAACTTTATGTCAGTATGATTGATTTTGAGTAAGTTAGTGATGAAATTTTTAGCCACATAAGGTTCTAATGATGTTACTTTCATTGAGAGGTCTCAAGTTACTTACTTGAAATTGATTTTTCACAAAACTATTTACCATGTTTATGAAATGGTAGGTGTGAAAGAGATTTTGTAATAGAAAAAAAAAAAATCATAAATAAATAAATAAAAATAATTATAAAAAAGATTGCGTAAAAAAAAAAAATAATAATAAATAAATAAACAAAAAAAAAAAAAAAGAAGAAACAACCATTCCCCACCTCTCTCCACCACCCTCCCATCTCTTCCCTCAATTATCTCTCTTGCAGCTATTGCAAAAAGAAACATAAAAACCATTGTCAGATTTACTTTGAGGAAAAAATGAGAATGACTTTACCCAGTTAAGATTCAAGATGGAGATTTAGGTGAAGATAGATCTGATCGGTAAGGTATATATTAAATCTTCATTTTCTTTGATCCTATTTTTTAGAAATCATAGCCAATTATAGTTAGATCTTCATAAAATCATTACAATGGTTTAGCTTTGAATTACCAACTAAATGTCAATCATTTATACGAATTCTACAATCACGTCAGATTAGTAATATTAGATTAAATTTATATCAGTAGCCAAATGAATCGATTACAAATAACACGATAAGGCAAATAGATAAAGAAAAAAAAGAAGGAAAACAGATAAAGAAAAAAAAGAAGGAAGATTCGGGAATTAAAAAAAAACATAAACTAAATATAGAGAGAAAAGTAAATATAGAGGGCATGAAAGCACGGAATAATTTTGAAATAACTCTATCAACTTTTTTATACACCTGTAACCATAGAAAATAAGATTTTTAATAAAAATATAACTATAGATATATAACATTTTTAACAATGGACCAATGTAAATTAGAGAATTAATTTTATAGAGTTCAAACTTGAAATTGATGTCATGGGCTCACATAGGTTGACTTGGATTTCAAATGACAGAATCGGATTTTCATTAAGGATATATTCGTGACAACAACTTAAGCTAACTAGGTAAGTGACCTTACTATCGGCATGATTATATTTGATGTTGACACGTGCCCCGTAGTTCTGCACGTGTCATATATATTGATATGTGTGAATTGTTTGTTGATCGACATGCTTCTGATATGTTATAATATGAGAATTGTATGATAATAATTACGGTACGATGTGTTCAATGATATGTTTGAGATAGGATACGAGAAGGTTGCACAAAACGAAATGTAACGATAGGAGTAAGATACGTTCAAGAAACGTTAAGGTTAGGTAACATACCGAAGTGCTATTGATATGAGAGATTGATAAAAGAATACGATTAGGTTATGGGTAGAAAGGGATAGGTTTATGATAGATTGATAGAAAAATAACATTAGGATGCGTTCTTGTAACGTTATGACTAAAGTACGTTCAGGTAACAATACGACTGTGATATGTCTAAGGACGTTAAGGCTATGATAAGTTAGGGAAGGACATGACTACGAAGTGTTTACGATATGATATGACTATGATATGACATGTGAAGAACCGATATATATATATATATATATATATATATTTATTTATTTATTGTGATATGATATGAAAATGATATGAAATATGTTATGGTACGAGACATGTGATCAATTGACATGTTTATGATATGATATATTGTGATGTGATATGTTATGTTTAGATTGTTTTGTGTGACCGTTGAGGTAATTGTTGTATTAATTGCACATTATGAAATGATATGTTAAAAGCATGAAGCGTTATGTTATATCTCCTAAATTGTATGTATACATCATGTTATGAATGACATGATATCATGATAAGTGACATGAAATATAACCCTATTAGAATTATGCATGATATGAGAACTGAAAAATCAGAAATGATATGATATGAATGTAAAACGATAGAGGGGTTATATTTAATAATGTCGAAGTTAGGAAAAAAATATTGGGACCTCATGCATTATGTGTGCTCATGCATTGGGGGATATCCCTATTCCATCATGATGGTACGGACGCGTACACCAATGGTGGGGGTACGATCATTATGTTTTACATAATACTGCCGTGACGGTTACTAGTTCTAGCGGGTGTCTGGCTTAAGGAGCTCCCGGAGTATGCTCGCCCGACAAGAAAAGTGGCCCAGTGATGTGCGAACTGACTGGTGAGTCCATACTCGCACGTATGGGCTGTGTGTAGAGTATATGGTACACATCTAAGTTACCCGTTAGGACAGTACCGTAGGAAAAATAGACTGATATGTTAGGTCCCATCATTATATTTGCATGTTCTTGCATTGAACCCCAATAGTGGGTCACTTACCGTGTATTTCTTTAAATACTCCAGCCATGTGCTACTACATTTTTCAGGGTGGGGTCACTTACTGAGTATTTCTTTAAATACTCAAATCATGTGCTACTACATTTTTTAGGTTAAGGCAAGACATTTCTATACGGCTGACGATGACATCGCAACTCGAGACCATGACACATGCATAGGGTAGTGGTATTTATTTTCTTAGACTTAGGCTAGAATAGGATGTTTTTAATTTAAACGTTTATTTATTTTATTTAGCCTTTTGTTGTATCGTTTTAAAGGTGTTTTCGAAACACGTAAGTTCATGGCTGTGTTTTAAGATAAAGGTTACGTTTTATGGAATTTAAATGAAGTCTTTCCACATTCAATATTCATGACATGTATACAGTAGCGACCTTAAATTATGTAGAAAATTTCGGGTCGTTACAGATTTTTATTATGTCTCCTCCTTAGTGTTACAAAGAAATTGGAGAAAATATATCTCCAAAAATTTCATTCCCACATTTAAGATCATCCGGTAAAACTTATTTGTACTACTTCATGACAAGGAGAAGAATAACTTTGTGAAGGAAACAAAGGCGGAAAGTCGCTAGAAGCAAAGAACCCATAGGTTGACTTTCAGTAAGATTTCAAGTTTAAAATTTCAAAACTTTGAACCAAAAATTCAGCTTAAATACGATGAGTCGTGCCATGGAGTTTATACCTTTAGTTTTAGGGTAAAACAAGGAGTGTTTTTCTAAAGAGTTCGAGGCTTGATAAGTACTGCAACATCATATCCAAACTGAGAGTGAGTTTGGACTCTGAAACTGCATAAGAATCCTTATCAATCAGTTTACTTTTGAGCATTATACTTGTTTGTTCTTGAACCAAATGAGCTGAAATCTCTTCTAGTCGATCCATTGTATGTAGGACTACAAGTTTCATGAAAGAATCGAGGTAAGATCGCCCCTAAAACATGCTAGAAACGTCAAGTTTTAGAGGGATAAAACATTATTTTTATCTACTTGAACACCTTGAAATTCCTTCTTTACATGGAATTAAAAATTCGGGAAGTTCACATTATTGTTTCGCTTTATGCTTACTATTTCTTTTCCAAAACTTTTCTAAAAGTTAGTGCATGAAAACTATTTCCTTAGGTTCCTAAATGTCCTTGGAAATGATAAATCATGATTTGAGTTGTTGATGTATCATCTTTATAAAAAAATGTATGATTTGATAGGCATACTTAGCCAAAAAAGAAATATGTGCATGTGTATAAATTGAACTTCATGCGTAACTCATGAAACATTATTTAAAACACTAGGGGACATTTATGCATAAGTTCTGTGAATCAGAACTTCGTGCAATTATTCATCTATGAGCATGGAAATTGCACAAGGAGTCATGTTCATTATTGTTTGTGTTTGTGCAACTACTCATCTGTGTGCATGGAAGTTGTATTAAAAGCGGTGTGATGTAATCTTGTAACAATTACTCATTTGTATGCATGTAAATTATATCAATATTAAAAATATTATATGTCACTTGATTTTAGGATATACTTAATCACTTATATGTGAAAAAGGTCCATAAGCACTTTAGGCATTAAATTTTTTTGCTCACAATTAGTTTGTGAGATAAATGCAATGCTTGTATAAGACATTAAAATTTTTTGCTCACAAATAGTGAGATAAATGGAACGCTTGTATATAATCGAGAAAATAAATGTCGAAACTCCGAACATAAGAGCATTACTTGAGTACTAAGTTAGAAAATCTTTCAAATTGATATGAGAAACCTCATTGTCCTTTGGTACTTTGAGTTTTTTTTTTTTTTTTTTTTTTTTTACAAATTGAATTATACATGGGTTATGAAACTCAGCTTTAGCGTGAGAATTTATTTTCCCATAGAAAAGGATTAGGTTAAAGTTGAAAGAGTGTTTTGCTTAGCTTCTTCCTTAGGCTGTGGGATTTGAGGCAATGTTCGTGAGAAGGTCAACGACAGGTGAAATGTCAAATCACATAATATATGTGATACTGATAATCATAGACATGAGTTATGTTGGCTGATAATCACATACGTTTTGATTACAATAATAAAGTAGCACTATTTAGGCTACCATCTCGACTAAGCTTTAAATTTAGATCTACTCACAGATTATACGTTTTGATTACAATAATAAAGTAGCACTGTTTAGGCTACCATCTCGACGAAGTTTTAAATTTAGATCTACTCCCATCACAAGATTTTGAGTTTAGTATTGATCTCGAACGAGAGACAACCCCATCACAAGATTAAATGGTCTTAACTGAGATGAAAGAGATAAAAATGTAGATTTAGGAACTACTCGATAAGATTTTAACACCCAATTGATTTTCCTAAGGATTTTAGCTTTTGTTTGTCAAGAAGAGGATATGTCCCGTTTGTTTGGAAAGTAGTGTTGAACAAGTGTCCCCTCCAGGAAGCTAAGAGTTACCAAGTCTATGAGTCAATAAGTGGAGTTACCAAGTATATGAGTGGAGATTATAATGATTATACCCACTTATTATGAAATATAATTTAAGATACAAAGTTAGTTGTGGAATATATTTTATAAGGCAGTAATCAATTAAGATTTTCTCTTACTCTTAGGAATTGGTTGTCAATATATTTTGTCTTATTTAGAAGTTGGTTAGTATAATATTTTCTCTTACTTTTATGATTTAGTTGGTAGCTCGTATTCTATTTAAAAGTTGTGACATTTGAGAAGTATTTCCTCATAATACTTTTATTTCAAAAATCAAGGTTACTTTCAAGGAATCATTTTTTGGGTAGTTTTAGGGGTAAAGTAGAATTTTCTACTTACCGTCCCTTTCATTTTAAATTGATCATTCCATTAGCTTAACGGGCTGAGATGAGAATATTTTTTAAGAAGGAATCGTAGCCTGAAGAAGTAAAAATTGAGCCACCGAAAAGAAGAAACTTTCTACATTTTGCTCGCGTGCAGACCAAGGGGAGGGGAAAGGAAAGGAAGAATTTTGTTGAAGGAATCGAGGCCTAAAAAGTTCAACAGCAGCCCAACCAATAACAAGTTTTCATGTGTTTGCTCCAATAAGAAAACACGTTTTTACCAATCTTGGAGTAGGATAACTTGAATTACGGTCCATTTTAAGGTATGAAACTAGTCCCATCCTCTTCCTTGACTCATCATACAATGATTTTAGGAAGAAATTGAGGTCAAAAGACCATTGTAGGAGTCTGAGGTATGTCATTTTTAGGCGGTGGGAGGCCAGAGTGGACACATATTCTTCCTTTCAAAGGAAGTAGACGATAATGCTGAACTGGCCACATCAATCCACAATTTGACCCCTCTCGGTTGTTTTTCAAGATTAACCATCTTATAAACTGTTTATCATGAATTTCTTAATGTTTCCAGAAACTAGACACTCTAAGGAGTCGGTCAAAGAAAACTTGGAATTATTTGGATACCGGAAGCTCAATAAGTGAGACCCTAAACATGGACCAAGATGTAAGTAGAAAATTCAGGGGTAAAAATGGTTTGAAATTTGAACTAAACCCTAAATTAAGTAGGAAGTAAAGGAATTTGGAAAAAATAAACTAAGAACTATGAGTTAGGTATTTAAACTAATCATTTTGTTTGAAAATGGAGTAACCAGAAATCACTAAATAGATTCTACCTTTTGTAAGATCAATCCTATTATGATATATTAAAGTTATTTATGAATTTTGGTGGTTATTGGACAATGTTAAGTAGTTAAACCAAGTAATGGTATAAAATGACGATAATGCACCTAGGTAATCTACCTACCGTTCACGACCCTAATGACCTTCAAAATACATGAAGAATTATTCATGTCTTGAAATTATGATTTTCCAAGGATGAAGTGTAGGTTTAACTTGTCCTTTTGTCCAACCTTTTATCGGATTACCTTCAAAAATACTTGAGAGGGTCTTTGTTTAGGGAAGAATACTTCTTTTTAATTACTACCTTGATTATTTTTTTATATTTAATATATCGACACATGAGCCAATTTTTTTCTCTTAACGATCGAAACTGATTCATTCCCTACAAGATGCTAAGATATATAAAGTCTTGGCATAGAAACTCATGTGTTTGTAACTTAGTCTTCCTAAGTTCTACCAAATCATTTTTTCATAATCTAAGGAATTGTAAGTGGGTTCATGACTCAGGCTCTTTGTTGAAAATATTTGAGGTATTACTAAGGTTGGAAAAATTGATATATCAACTCAATCTTAATTCTAATTTTCTCATTTTCTTCGAGATGATTTGTTTTCTTGGATCACTCGATCAATGGTTTAACAAATTTCCTATATTACTTTGACTTCCAAATCACATCCTCTAAACTAACTAATGGTCTAATAATTGATCTCTTTACTCATACATCTTCAGGTTCTCACTTTAACAATTTTCCTACTACCATAGCGGAAAACATCACAATAAGATGATTATTTTTTTAAAAAAATCCATTGAAGTAGAAAGTTTTTTTTAATTTTTTTTTTTTATAGTTTACCTTGTAAATTTGTCATTTGATAAACCCATATAGCTATTTTTCATGTTCCTACCAACTTTGTAGTGGCAAAATTTTCTTTTGACACAACCACTTTCAAGTCATATACCAGCCTCTAAGATATTACCGTCTATCAAGCCCCTTTGTCATTTTTATTGAATCAATTTACTAGTCTATGTGGGTCCATCCTTTTTCATCTCTAGGGTCATAACACTACATTGTTTCATTTTTTTCTATATTTCGAGGCATCTGAGTGAGCTATCTAACCTTCCTCAACAAAGTTATTTTAATGTATACTAGTGTTTAATAGTTGACTAACCTCCTTTCAGGAAGCTATATCTTTACAATCACCAAATACCATATATACCAATCACCATATAAATCTCGTTAACCCTAAACATGTTATGAATTATTAGGACATCATATAGCATTTATATTCCATGCATACTAAATCTCAAAATATAAATCACTCATATAACATTGCATCACATTGTACATAAGGATCAATCATAGGCAACATTCAATATTATCATTATGATCTTTTGTAAGGCATATCTAACGGTGATGGAGCGTCCACTATAGGGCCATGAGAAAATATTGAACCTACATCATAGGCTAGTCTACAGAATCTATAAGTCCAGAGCTCTATTACTAACGGTAATGACCCAATTTTTCTATTATAATAGAGTTGTTATTAGATGCATGACATGACTGTTATGTGCCGAAACATTCAATTAAAATACCTCATAAATGATGTAATGGACATAAATGTTTGTAACAAAATCTTTAAAACAATAAAGCAATAAATTAATAACGTGAAATTTTAAATAAAACAAGAAAAGAATAAAATAATGTCATGATCTAACATAAGAGGTACAAACAACATCAATGCCTCTACCCTAACTTCAGCTTCCTGGCCGTCACTGCAACGTTGCCATATGTGAAGAGCTGCCTTACCATTACCTAAAAAAAATAGGAGTAACACGTGGGTTAAATATTTTAGGAAATACTCAGCAAGTAACCCCACTGTCGAAGGTCAAGGAATGCAATCACATGTAATCATTTTTTTGGGACTTGTCATTTCATAAAACCTCATAACATGGTCTTGGGCTTTACTTCCCGCCTGGGCAGAATTAGATGTGTAGTACTTCTTTTATAACGACCCGAAATTTTCTACTTAATTTAAGGTCGCTACTGTATACATATCATAAACATTGAATGCGGAAGACTTCATTTAAATTCCATAAAACATAACCTTTATCTTAAAACACAACCATAGGCTTACGTATTTCGAAAACACCTTTTAAAAAACGACACAACAAAAGGATAAATAAAATAAATAAATAGTAAATTAAAAACATCATATTCTAGCCTAAGTCTAAGAAAATAAATACGACTACCCTATGCATGTGCCATGGTCTCGAGTTGCGATGTCGTCGTCAACGGTACAGGAATGCCTTGCCTTAACCTGAAAAATGTAGTAGCGCATGACTTGAGTATTTTAAGAAATACTGAGTAAGTGACCCCTATCGGGGTTATGCAACAATCACATGCAAATGAGATGATGAGACTTATCACATGCACGCATTTGTAGGAAAAATAGACTGATATGATAGGTCCCATCATAGCATTTTGCATGTTCTTGTTGCATAACCCCGATAGGGGGTCACTTACTGAGTATTCTAGAAATACTCAAGCCTCGTGCTACTACATTTTCAGATAAAGGCAAGACACCCATGTGAGACCGACAACAACATCACACATCCCGTGACCGTGGATCATACATATGATAGATTGTTTTTCAATCATAGTATAGGTTGGTATTGGTCGAATTTCATTTGCATTCGTAGTATAGGTTAGTATAGGTTGAATTTCCGTTTGCATTATTAGTATAGGTTAGTATAAGTTGAAATTGTAATCGCATTAATAAACCATAGATTAGTGTAGGGTATTTAATTCAGAATTGTTTTTCCTTTCTTTCCTTTGTATTTCACGAGGTAATGAATGACGATTTAATGTTGCATTTATGATAAGGGCCATTTAATTTAAATTCCGCATTTAAAATATAATAATGACCTCAGATTAAATAGAAAAATTTTAGGGTCGTTACAGTTGGTATCAGAGCTCTAGGTTATAGATTTGGTAGACTAGCCTACGAAGTAAGCTTGACATGTTCCACGGTCCAATCGTCGATGCTCCGTCACTGTCAGGTGCACCTTCCTTAGGATGCGGAAAGACGAACATTTTTGCGAGATATTTAATGTGATTGACTTTAAATATTGAACATCATGATAATGTATGATTTTATGCTATGATATGATTTTGTACCAATGCATGCTTTTATGTTACAACATTGATGTTTTTTTATTTATATGGTAGAATGCAAGTAATATTATAAGTAAACTATAGACTTAGATAGAATTATTTTCTTGGTTTCTAGAACCATGCCGCATAGAGACCGTAGAAGAGGTAGAAGAGGGAGAGGACGACCTCTCATTAGGGGAAGGGGAAGAAGAGAGGCCGAGAAAATCTCTTCCTAGGAAGGGTCGACTACTGGACCCTATGCACTTGAACTACCACCAAGAGAACCTCTCCCACAAGTAGCACCCCCTCCTGAAAATGCACCCCTCCTGAAAATGCACCTCCTCCACAAGCTGTGTCCCCTCCTGAAAATGCACCTCCTTCATAAGCTGCACTGCCTCCTGAAAACGCACCTCCTCTACAAGCTGCACCCTCTCCTGAAAACGCACCTCCCCCTCAAGCTGCACCATCTCCAGTAGCACCACAAAGCGGATTGGACCCCACCACATGGTTAGTGTGAGAGTCAATCCAGACGATGATGCAAACAATGCTGGCCACACAACAAGCCACATTGTTAACTACACAACAAGTCACAGCGATGGCCACACAACAAGTCAATGTGACAGCCACACAACCAGTCGATGCGACGGCTACACAACCAGCCAAAAATTCGCAAGCAGACAGGGGGTAAATTGGATAAAAGACTTCAAACGGTATGACCCCCATCCATTCGTCGGTTCAAAGGATAATCCCACAGCAGCTCAGATGTGGATCGCAAGCATGGAACGACCTATGAGTCAATAAGGTGGCCTGATGACAACAAAGTAGCGTGCGCGACATACGTTCTACAAAAGGACGCAGAAGTGTGGTGGGCGGATAACAAAAAGAATATCAACCCGAGAGAGGGGATCACAACGTGGAAAACCTTTAAGGAAGCCTTCCTGAAACACTATTACCCAAAGGAAACCCGTATAAAAAACAACAAGAATTTAACCACCTGACTCAAGGCGAACGCACTGTGGACCAGTATGACATGGAATTCATGAGGTTAAAGAAGTTTCACCGTCACTAGAAGATAATGAAAAAAAGCAGACGGAGAAATTTGTGTTGGGGTTAAACCGAAGGCCCGCCGCATGGTGGAGGCATTTAACCCAAAAACCAACGAAGAGCCACTGAGGACAGCCAAGGTCTTGGAGGAACCTCCGGAGGAGAAAAACCCGGAGCCAACAGTTGCCGTAGAAAAGAAATTCCCCATCAAGACCAGACCAGCGGAATTTCAACTACCACCCAGGGACCTCGATATTAGGACAGGCGACCTGCTCTGCCCCCAGTAGCCCGATACCCAGTACCGGAACGCGAAAAACCCCTATGTTGCGAATGTGGGAAACAACATTGGGGTAGATGTATGGCAGGCTTCAGGGTATGTTACAGGTGCGGTCGTATAGATCACACAACCCAATTTTGTATTGGAAAGGACGCGGGAAACCCAAGGGGACCCCTTAGAGGTCTATTTATTCGAGAACCCACTATGCAAACCCGAGCACAAACCAAGGCATATGCAACGACTAGTAAAGAGGCGGGAACTTCTGGAACTGTGGTGACAGGTACGCTTTCTATACTAGGATACTTTGCATTGACGTTGTTTGATTCGGGTTCCACCCATTCGTTTGTTTCTTTGCCATTTGTTAACTTTTTGCATGTATTATTGGTCGGTACCCCAGCAGGGGTAGACCTAGTTACTGAAAATAGAGTAAAAGACAGACAAGTGGTAGTAGCTGGACGAACCATCAAAGTAGACCTAAAAGTAGTAGATATGATAGATTTTGACGTCATACTAGGAATGGACTGGCTAGCCGAAAACTTTGCTAGCATATACTGCCATAAGAAAGAAGTAGTATTCACACCTCCAAACGGACTTACCTTTAAGTTTAAACTTTCACAGCCACCACCCCAAAAATAATATTGATGATGAAAGCCAGATGCCTGATACAACAAGGGGGGTGGGCGATTCTAGCCTGTCTAGTAAACACAAAAGAAAAAGAGAAAACAATAGATACGGTACCCATAGTAAACGAATTCCTAGATGTCTTCCTGGAGGACCTCCCAGGAATCCCTTCATCGCGAGCAGTAGACTTCGGAATAGAACTTGAACCAGGAACGGGACCCATCTCTAAGGCTCCATACCGCATTGATGGTGTTACTATAACATGTGCGGAAGCAATTTGGATCTTACGCACTCTAAGTAAATTAATTATAGTAAATTAGCTAGCATGTTCAAAAGCATTAAAACTCAATGAGTTTGAATACTAACCTTTTGTAGTTCAAATTCCTTTTTCCTCACAAACTGGTTTCGAACAACCCCTAGTGTCTTCCCTACTATTCGCCGATCTTAGAACGGGATTGTGGAATCCGGTGAGTGACAAAACTTGATAGGAATTTAGTATATGTAAAGAGAGAGTTTTGAGAGATTTTCTCAAAGTTTTTCAAGAAGAATTTTCATGTACCCTGATCACTCTATTTATAGAGTCATATTTGCATGTTCATGCAAATTTGAGATTACCAAATTTTGACACTCAAAATTCCATCCAAATTTGTGGGATTATGTGGCAAGCATGCAAGTTTGAGTTAACCAAATTTTGACACTAAAAAATTCAATCAAATTTGTGGGGTTTATTTGGCAAACATGCATGTTTGGTTAAACCAAATTTTGACACTCAAAATTCCACTCAAATTTGTAGGATTATGTGGCAAGTTTGGTTAAACCATATATTGACACTCAATATTCTACTCACTCAAACCTAGATGGAAGAGAAGTCAACATTTTGACTTTCTTTATTTTAATTCAACAATTAATTTCAAATCAAAATAATATTAAATGATTAATTAAACCATTTAATTAATATTTAACATTAAATCAAATGTCAATCCCAATCAATTTCGGCACATATTGATTATGAATCCCTATTCATAATTAAAATGTTTAAATCTTATTTAAATATCTTCAATTCTCTCTTTTTGTTTAATTCATAATTAAAACAAAATGCATTTAAATATTTAGCGTATATTCCCTAATTTGAATTCGAACACTTCGAACTCACTTGTCACAATGTTCTAAGGTTTAGTCCGATATGAACTAGCAGAGGGACCTAATGGACCTACAGATCATGGGCTCCAACGATCCGAGATTAACCGGCTAAACTCATTAACCTTGTTAACCAACATTCGTTAACTACTAGGACACTCCACTATAGCCTATAGATATATTTCTGTCCATTTGATATAACCATGATTAGTAAGTCGATCCTTCACAGGTTGTTCGTAACTATAGCTGGGTCAATTTACCGTTTTACCCCTAAAGTTACTTCTTGTTCCTTAAGTCCCACTGATCCTCTAATGAACAATTAGTTTGTGGTCCAACCACCAAACCGAGTCCCTCTCGGGCTAATGAGAGGGTGGGGCCCCTTGTTCAAGACCTGGAGTCAGTACTTAATGGAACAACCTCTCTACTATCCCTAAAAGCGGGCAGGAGTGAATTCCATGTTACACCCTATGTCCCCAGCTATTCACCCAGTCTTACTCATGAAATGGGAGGCTTATTGAGTCGGCGAACTCGGGCCACTCTCACCCATGCTTATAAAGTGAGAGTGGTTTTCTTCATGGTCCGATCTTATGCAATACTCATTGCATAGGACGCCCCCACTCACATGTCTCCACATGTACAATTTAGTGATCACATTGTTTATATCATATACAAAAGTGGGCCGCATCCATAGTGTCCCCAGAATAAGGTACTAAACCTTATCTCTATACTATAGATCATTTTGACTATATACTTGAACTTGATCCACTCTTATGTCTCTACATATAGTTCAAGTAATCATACTATAGCCAGAGTATTCTTTAGTTTATTGGATTTAGATTAATGATCGTAACATTCACTTTATTCAATAACAATCTTTACTGAATAAACATCAATAATAACTTTATTGAAAACAGAATATGTTTTTGTTTACAAACTATGAGTTTTAGGACATAAAATCCAACACGCATGACCCCAGCGAAACTAAAAGAACGTAAATTACAACTACAATACCTATTAGATAAAGACTTCATTCGACCTAGTGTATCCCCTTGGGGTGCGCCAGTGTTGTTTGTTAAAAAGAAAGATGGTTCTATGCTTCTATGCATTAACTACAGAGAATTAAACAAGAGGACAGTAAAGAACAAATATCCATTATCACGCATCGAGGACCTATTTGACCAACTTCGAGAAGCAACGGTGTTTTCCAAAATAAACCTTCGATCAGGATACCATCAAATTAAGATTAAAAACGAAGATATATCGAAAACATCCTTTCGAACTAGATATGGCCACTACGAGTTTGTAGTAAGTTCCTTTGGCCTCACCAACGCTCCAGCGGTGTTCATAGAATTAATGAACCGAGTATTCAAGGAGTGCCTAGACATGTTTGTGATCATGTTCATAGACGACATCCTGATATACTCGAAAACGGACCAAGAACACCAAGAGCACCTTCTAAAGCCCTAACTATCTTAAGGGAGAACAAGTTGTATGCCAAATTTTCCAAATGCGAATTTTGACTACGACATGTTTTGTTCTTGGGATACGTAGTGTCTAAAGACGGAATTTTAGTAGATCCTACCAAGATAGAAGCCGTCACGAAATGGAAACGCCCAACTATGGTCACCAGGGTATGAAGTTTCTTGGGATTGGCAAGTTACTATCGAATGTTTGTCCAAGACATCGCTAGAATAGCCTCGCCTCTCATCCAATTGACAAAAAAGAGCGTACCTTTCGTATGAGACGATACCTGTGAGGCCAGCTTCTAGGATCTAAAACAAAGATTAGTGTCCGCCCTAGTGCTCACAGTTCCAGAAAGTTCTGCGGGATACATGATTTACAGTGATGCATCCAAAAAAGGTCTAGGTTGTGTACTGATGCAACATGACAAGGTTGTTGCGTACACGTCACGCTAATTAAAAGAATACGAGAAAAACTATCGTACACATGATTTGGAGTTGGCAACGGTGGTGTTCGCATTAAAAATTTGGCAACACTACCTATATGGCAAAAAGACCCAAATTTACACCGATCATAAAAGTCTAAAATACTTCTTCACACAAAAAGAATTGAACATGAGACAACGTAGATGGCTAGAGCTGGTAAAAGATTACGACATAGATATCCAGTACAACCCTGGAAAAGCAAACGTAGTTGCAGACGCACTAAGTCGAAAAACAGTACACTCGTCGGCCCTCATCACAAGGGAGTCACGAGTGCGAGCTGATTTCAAACGAGTTGACATAGTGGTAGTAACCGAGGAGGTTATAGCCCAGATAGCCCGAATTACAATGCGTCCCACGCTCAAACAGAGAATCATAGACTCACAACGAGAGGACCCTAGCCTATACAAAATCCTAGACCAGTTGACAGTAGGCCTAATGAACGGTTTTTCTAAGTCAACAGATGATGGACTGTTATGTCAAGGTCGTTTATGTGTCCCAACTGTGAGTGAAATAAAGAATAAAATCCTAACCGAAACACACACCTCACCCTTCTCGATACATCCAGGTGGTACGAAGATGTACCAAGACCTGAAACAACACTTCTGGTGGCGGAGTATGAAAAAGGATATCGCAGAATACGTGAGTAAATGTCTGTTGTGCCAACAAGTAAAAGCCCCTAGGCAGAAAATAGCCGGACTACTACAACCTCTAAGCATACCGGAATGGAAATGAGAGAATGTTGCTATGAATATCATAGTAGGATTACCCAAAACACTAAAGGGTTACACGGTAATTTGGGTAATTGTCGATCGACTGACAAAGTCGGCACACTTTCTACCGGGTAAAACAACAAATACAGTAGACAACTGGGCTCAACTGTATGTGAAAGAAATTGTGAGGTTGCATGGAGTCCCGGTATCAATAGTATCGGATCGGGACCCGCGTTTTACGTCGGTCTTTTGGCGTGGACTTTAGCACTGCCTTCCACCCACAGACTGATGGCCAAACAGAACGACGAAACAAAATCTTAGAAGACATGCTTCGGCATGTGTTATGGATTTCACGGGGAGTTGGGACACTAAACTATATTTAATGGAATTCTCGTACAATAATAGTTTTCAAGCAACAATTGGGATGGCACCGTTTAAAGCATTATATGGAAAACGGTGTAGATCCCCATTGTGCTGGGACAAAGTAGGAGAACGAGAACTAGTAGAACCCGAGTTGGTCCGCATCACAAACGAGGCGGTACAGAAAATTAGAATAAGGATGCGCACTGCACAAAGTAGACAAAAGAGCTACGCCGACGTTAGGCGTAGAAACTTAGAGTTCGAAGAGGGGGACTCAGTGTTCCTAAAAGTAGCTCCTATGAAAGGCTTTCTAAGATTCGAACGTAAAAGAAAGCTAAACCCTCGCTTTATCGGACCTTTTGAAATCTTAGAACGAATAGGTTCAGTAGCATACAAACTATCCTTACCACCTTCACTCTCAAGCGTACACGATATATTCTATGTGTCCATGTTGAGGAAATATATTACAGACCTTACGCATGTGATAGACTATAGACCCCTCAAGATCGAGGAAAACTTAAGTTATCAAGAGAAACCGATTCAAATCCTAGCTCTGGAAGTGAAAGCCTTACATAATAAAAACATAGGTTTCGTCAAGGTATTATGGCGAAACCACCAAATCGAGAAGCGACGTGGAAACGAGAAGAGGAAATAAAAGAAAAATACCCCAAATTGATCCAAGAGTTCAAGACTTTCGAGGAAGAAAGTTCTTTTTAGGGATAGATAATGTAATAGATCAGACAAAAAAAAAAATTGTGGTCGACGGCGAAAACCCGAAAACTCCAGCGTTCGCCGGAGTTTTCGTTCTTACACGACCCACGAACTCTGCCCAACGTCTAGATCAACACAGAACAAAACCCCAACCTTCAGCCATCTCGAAACGCCTCCAAGAAATAAAAACATTGAGAAAAACATGAGAAACAGAGAGAAAACTAACGAAGCTCCGGCGAAGCCAAACCATACGAAATCAATGTAAAAATCTCTAATTTATGCCACGAAAACAATCTCAGAGACCTTTACACACACTAGGGATAGATTTTGACGGTTCTTACACGTCGTACATCGTCGGGGAAGGAAGACAAAACATCAAGTTTTTGAACCATCTCAGATCTGGAAGCTTTCGACTTATACGAACCAAACAAACACCATAAACGAGATTAGTGGGCAGAGGAGACTCGAAAACGAAAGAAAAAAGGAGGAAAAAGTACGTCGAAACCGACGCTGAAAATTCTCTGATAATCGAGCGAAGGTGACAAAGTCTGTCCCGCGATCTAGACTTGAGACCCGAACTAAGACCAACCCGCTCCAGTCCAAGCCCTCGGCCAAACGAAACTTCCGCGGCCCAGATGCCTCGGCCCAACCCAGAAAACCCATCAACTGAGACCCGAGACAAAAAAACCAAACCGACCTGAGACCCGCAAGCCGAATCCAATAACCAACGCTGACGGTCTGGTCCACTACACGCGCTCAACCCAGTCTCGGTCCACTACACACGCTCAGCCCAGACCCGTGACCGCACCCGGCAGTGCGACACCTCCTCGGCTCCAGTTGCTTAATTGGCTCAGTTACGGCTTCTAAGCTTCGACAGCTTATTCGGCTCGAGAAATCTATTTTCGACCTATTCGGCGCTGTTTCGACCCTCTCGGACTCGTTTCGACCTCATTTTAGGTAAAATATGTCATTTTAAGGTCGTGTTTCACAAATTTCAAGTTAGAAATTAATTATGTTTGTGAAATACTAACAAGGTGTCGAATGATCCAATAGGAACCAACCACAAACAGAACGGAAGCGTATGACATATACAAGGAGCTAGGAGCTTACGTATATATTTTAGGGAGTCCTTCGGCTAAGGCCTACCAAGTAAGTTGCCCTACCGTCAAAGGTTACGCATTTGTATGATGTATGTTGGCGCGTGCCCGTGGATTCGCACGTGTCATTAAATTGCATGTTAGACTGTTACGCTTTAATACGTAAGCTTGTGAAATGTGGATGTATGCTGTTTTTGTATTGATGTGACTTGCGATATAGTATGATGTGACGTATTGTGCTTATGACGTTATGTGATTTCTAGATAATTTTGGCATGAATCGTACGTCATAATAGGTTGTAATGAAAGCATGAAATGTGTGGTTATCTTCCTAATTTATATGTAATGATATATGACATGAAATATAACCCCGTTAGGATTATGTATGATACGTAGACTGAAAAATGAGAAACGATATGATATGCACGAAAAATGATAGCGGGTTATATTTAATAATATTGAAAACGGAAAAATGTTGGGACCTCATGCATGGGGGGATACCCCAATTCCATCACGGGGGTACGGACGCGTACATCCATTAGGCAGGTGAAGTATCGTTATGTTTTACATAATGCTGCCGTGACGGTTACTAATTCTAATGGGTGTCCGGCAAAAGTTGAGCTACTAGAGAAGGTTCGCCCGACAAAAAAAGGGGTCCAGTGATGTGCGAACTATCTGGTGAGCCCATACTCGCATGTATGGGCTGTGTGTAGAGTATATGCTACACATCCAAGCTGCCCAATTAGAATAGTGACGTTGGAAAAATAGACTGATATGATAGGTCCCATCATAGCATTTTGCATGTTCTTGTTGCATAACCCCGATAGGGGGTCACTTACTGAGTATTCTAGAAATACTCAAGCCTCGTGCTACTACATTTTCAGATAAAGGCAAGACACCCATGTGAGATCAACGGCAGCATCGCACATCCCGTGACCGTGACACATGCATAGGATAGATTGTTTTCCATTCGTAGTATAGGTTAGTATAGGTTGAATTTCATTTACATTCGTAGTATAGGTTAGTACATGTTGAATTTCATTTGCATTCGTAGTATAGGTTAGTATAGGTTTAATTTCCGTTTGCATTATTAGTACAGCTTATTATAGGTTGAATTGTAATCGCATTAATAAACCATAGGTTAGTATAGGGTATTTAATTCATAATTGTTTTTCTTTTCTTTCCCTTGTATTCGTTTTTCACGAGGTAATGAATGTAAATTAATGTTGCATTTATGATAAGGGTCATTTAATTTAAATTATGCATTTAAGATATAGTAATAACCTTAGATTAAATAGAGAAATTTTAGGGTCCTCTGAAAGGCCTTTTGTTTTTATCAGATCTGACGTTTTTGTTGTTTTTCTTTTTTGTTTTTGGAGGAAGTGATCTTATGATATGGTTGGTTGAGGAGAGATAAATGTGGAAGGGATGAGAGGTTAGTGGAGAGGGGCGGGTAAATGTTGTTTTTTTAATTCAGCAATAGTGGCAAAAAAAAAATCATAACCTATACGTTCCTCTTTGACAATAACCTTAAGTTAAAAGTCTAGCTTTATTTTTAATAATATTTCTATTTTATCTCTAAAGACCCACCTTATTTCAATAACTGACACATTAGAAAGTTTATCGACTAATTCCCAAACTTTGTTTCTTTGAAATTGATTTAACTCGATAGTTAAAATCTAAAATTTATCATTTTCGGCATCCTTAAGACTTTTTGGTTCAATTTGAGAAACAAAAGCATGATTATTAAACAAATTAATAGAGAAACCAGTTTTCACATCTTGTTTAAGATCACCTAGAATTAAGTCCTTGGGATGAGATTGGACATACTTCCATTCATTAGGCATGGATGAACAATATTCTTCCTTAATTTGATTAAAGATCACCTCTGGTTTGCTTTAATCAATTTCCTTGCCTTTGTCACTAACAAATAAGTCTCTAAAATTTCTATCTAAATCATCACCACAAATAGACTCATTCCAAATACTTTTACAAGATTGTTAAATACAACATTGCATAGATTTCTCAATAACTAAAGTTCTCTTATTAAAAGCTTTATACCCTTAACTACTAGATGATTAACCAAAAAAAAATACCAACATTCGTTTTAGTGTAACGACCCAAAATTTTCACTTACCTAGAGTTTCTACCGTTATCATCATCTATACTCGTATGCGTAATTAAACATTTAAAAACTTCATCATAAAACATAAACTTCATTTGAAAACACTTCTATGGACTTATGTGTTCAAAAACATCTTTGAACAACATAACAAAAACTAAATAAAATAAATAGCTTTAAAATTAAGAAGACCCTACTTTATTCTAAGATTATATCTTTCTTACCCGACAGCCCCACGCGAGAAACGCTAAATTTTTCCTTCACTTGCTTTCCTCTTCCATCGCCGGC
This sequence comes from Cucurbita ficifolia, assembly GCA_033971965.1. Lineage (NCBI taxonomy): Eukaryota > Viridiplantae > Streptophyta > Magnoliopsida > Cucurbitales > Cucurbitaceae > Cucurbita > Cucurbita ficifolia. Next base: position 58,545 of record JASJUX010000029.1, on the reverse strand, counting down.
TTTACTACTAGATGAATAACCAAGAAAAAATTCCAACTTCCGTTTTAGTTTAACCACCCTAAATTTTAACTTATTGTTATCATCATAAAACATAATGTCATGGACTTATGTGTTAGAAAACATGTTTAAACCATACAACAAAAACTAAATAAAATAAATAGCTTTAAAATAAAAAAATAAAAAACTATTAAAGCAATAATCTTTTCTTCTTCTCCCTCGTTTTCCGTCTGTATCATACTATTTTTCTATGTAGGTGGATTCTGTGAGGTGCGGCGGAAGGTCGTTGGCGTGTTCATGGCGTCGGGGGAAACGTGTAGGGTGAGGGTGCGAGAATTCCGGCGAGTCATCGAAATTCTCGCCCCCATTTTCCAACGACTTTTTTTTTTATCCTTATATTTAGAATCAAAATTTCTAAGTTTTTCAGAACAAAACATCTGAAGAAAAAAAAAACTTTAAAATACTCCATATTTGAAATTTTGTTATGGCACCATTGACAAGAAGTTTTATCTAAGGAAGGTCTCATTAAAACTCAATTTAAACACTATTAATGGCTTCCACCTAAAAGTACTTGCTTAAATCATATTTATTCAACATTGATCCGACAAATTGTTGTAAAAATATGATTTTTCCTTTCAACCACAGCTTTTTGGTGAGGTGTTTTAGAGAGAAGTTAGGAGAAAAACCATTTTCTTTCACCAAAATTTTCAAACTCTATTTGCAAAATTCTGTAAGTTATTAATTAAAAAAACATGATCCTCCTCCTTATTTTAGTAATTAAAAAACCTTTTTCATTTCTAATTCTTGTGGCAAAACTAACAAATCTCTTCACACCATCATCTTTGTTTAGTCAAAATCCAAGTAAATCTAGAAAAGTCATTCATAGTTTCCTAAAGCTACCAATTTTAGAAGGACCAAATAAATTAACTTGTAATAGTTGAAGAGGTCAAGTTGTAGAAAAAAATGACATTTAACCACTAGAGATGAATTACCTTTACTTAGATTTATTTGGGAGAGATAAATGACCTTTATTCAGATTTATCTAGGAGAGATGAATGACCTTTAAGCAAATTTACCAAATGTTTAAGCAGATTTAAGAGGGAGAGATGCAACCGTTGTTACAATAAGTATATTTTAAATTTTTCTTTTCTTTTTATCCTAATTTTGTTGGTAGGAAATGACCATAAATTATATACGAGATCTTCCTTAATTTCCTAATTTCATTTTTAAGAAATCACAATAAGTTACATATATATATATATATATATATGAATATATATATGAGATTTTCCTTAATTTCATAAAATAATATGACATAGTTTTTTTTTAAGTTCTACTGCCAAGCTCAATTTAGAAACAATGAAAAAACATGAAATTCGATTTTTACTAAGACAATTAAGTGAATATTCAAAATAGGTAATGTCTCGAAGCAATCAAATTTGGAGCTAGATAGAACTTCGGCTAAGGCCAACGAAGTAAGTGCCCTTACTATCGGCTCGGTCGAAAGACTTACTTTATGTATGACGACACGTGCCTAGTGGTTGTCATTTATGCTTTTATATGTTGTGATGTGTTGGCTAAATTATAATAATGATGTATGATATTATGATGACATTATATAATGATGATGTATGATAGTATGTGACGATATATGATGATGATGACATAATGATGATGATGTATGATAGTATGGTGACGTTATATGATGATGTGATGACGATGACATGATCATGATGTATGATATTATGATGACGATGACATAACGATGATGATGTATGATATTATGATGATGTTATTTGATGATGATATGATGACAATGGCATAATGATGATGATGTATGATATTATGATGTTATATATTGATTAAAAGATGATGATGCCATAATGAGGATGATGTATGTTATTATGACGACGTACATGATGACGATATCAAGATGATGTGCATGTATTGAATGACATGATGCATTTTGATGATGATTTATTTTCCTAAAGACACAACCCTAATTGAAGTTAATAATGATGAGAGTATGAAGACCAACACCTACATGTTCCTTAGAGTATTATATGAACGGTGTATAGGGTTGTGTCAGGAAGATGATTTAAAGATGAAAACTTTAGGGACCTCATGCATTTTGTGTGTACATATACATCAGAATACTTTTCCATTTATGATGATGAGTACGGACGCGTACGCTATGATGATGATGATCATCATGTCTCACATGACACTCAGGGGTCTGTTGACCTCCAAAACGTCGCTACGGACAAACTAGCTTGACTATGATAGGTTCAGGGGTGCAAACTGCCTCTAGATCTACGCTCGCACGTGTGAGTTGTGTGCAGGGAAGTACTACACATTCAATTTTGTATAGACCGGAGGCCACCCCTATGGTGGTTTTTAAATGATAGGTCCTTAGATCATGAATTGCACGTGTTTGCATTCCCTAACCCCAATCGTGGGGTCAATTACTCAGTATTTCTTAAAATACTCAAGTTGTGTGCTACTTCTATTTCAGATAAAGGCAAGGTATCCCTATACGGCTGATGAGGGCATCAAAATTCGAGACCATGACACATGCATAGGGTAGCTGTACTTACTTTATTAGATTTACGTTAGAATACGGTGTTTTTAATTTTAATGTTTATTTATTTTATATAGTATTTTATTGTGTCATTTAAAAGATGTTTTCGAACACGTAAGTCCATGGCAGTATTTTAAGATGAAGTTTTAAATGCTTAATTTCGCATATGAGTATAGGTGATGATGACCGTAGCGACTCTAGGTAATTGAAAATCTAGGGTCGTTACATGAAAGGGGGGGGGGACATAGTTTGTCTAATGACGAGCATCACAAATTTTATCTTTTTAAAATTTGAATTTAGGGAGATCTCTAATTAATGAATTTTTGAAATATTTAAAATCAAGTGCATACTAGCGTGTACTATACTTCTATGCCATAACCAAGAATTATTAGTATCATGCAAAAACTTAAAGCTTAAAGCTTAAAGACATTTATAATTTGTAGAACAATCATTTAAATTAATAGTTACATTATCATCTTTATTTTCAATAAATAAATAAATAAAAACTTTTATATCACTAGAATTTTCAATTATGCAACTATTTTTATCAAACACAAATCTAAATCCTTGTCACATAATTGACTATACTAATTAAATCAAGCTTTACACCATCAACTAAAAATACATTTTCAATAAGAGTATAAGAATTATTATCTATAGTACCCTTACCAATTATTCTACTTTTCTTATTATTACCAAAATTTACTAAGTCATCATCCTTCTTGAAAAGATTGACAAACTTGAATTGGTTTCACGTCAGGTGTCTCGAACAACCATTGTCTAAGTACCATTTTATTTTTCTTGGAAACTTTCGGACATACAAACAAGAATATTCAAAATTGTCTTTTGCTACCCATACTTGTTTAGGTCCTAGAAGGTTAGTCTTTCTACACATTTAGGATTATATTTTATTTCCGTATCTACATTAAAGATATTTCATATAGATAAGTGACAATAATGATTTTTACGACCATACTTACCACATAAGAAACAAACAACATTTTTGTAAGAATTTATCTCTTATAATAAATTTATGTACTTTATTTTTATTGAAAAAATTATTTCTTAAAAAATATTGTGCAACTTTATATTTTGAGAAAAAATTCTTCTAGAAAGATTATGAGCATATTTCATTTTGAAACATTTAGGTCTAATATAACTAAATACCACAATAATAACATGTAAGTAAAAATCCAAGTTTATCATGCTTAGACAAAATTTTAGTTACTTGTCATGCTTAGACATAACTTTAGGTATGTTAGGCTTAGACAAAACAGAAAGATACTTTAACAAATGTAATAGCCCAAATAATAATAATAATAATAATAATAATAATAATAATAAATAAATAAGTAAATAAGTAAACAAATAAAAATAAAAACACTAACCTCTCATTCCCACAATATCACATATTATAAAAAGAAACAGAAAAAAATATCTCAGATCCTGCACAAAGAAACAAAACAACAAATATCACAAATCCTGCAAAAAGAAACCGAAAAAACAAAAATGGTCTTCACCATAGAAGCAGATTTAGGTGAAGAGAGTTGTGGTCGTTAAGGTACATATTAAGTCATTCCTTTTCGTTTATTCTAATTTCATTTTTAGGAAATCACAACCAATTATATCTTAAATCTTCTTTTTGCAATGATTTAGGTCTATAATTTTATATGAATTCCTGTACATGAAGTCATATTTGGAAAGAAGAATTTATCTGTCAATTTAAATGTTAACAAGAAAAAGATTTGAAAAGAAGAATTTACCTGTCAATTTAAACGTTAACAAAATTAAAGGAAGAAAAAAAAAAAAAAGAAAATAGAGATAAGAGAAAGGAGGAAAGATTTGGAAAGAAGAATTAATTAGAATACATAAAGAGAAGAAAAATTGAAAGAGAAGACTAAGAGAGGCCAGAATACTGTTAACAAAATCAAAAGAAGAAAAAAAATAGAGAGAAGGTCAAATACAGTAAACAAAATCAAAAAGAAAGAAAAACCAGAGGGAATATAGAAGAAAAAAATAAATAAATAAAGAGAACAGTAAAGAAAAAAAAGAATTAGAAGACCAAAAATACAAAATAAATAAAAAAAGAAAAAAAAATACATAGAAAGAGAAAAAATAAAAGGAAAGAATGGGAGTAAAAATTGATTGGAATTGACCAATAATATGATTAGGTAAGAATCAATTAAAAATTGGCCAAGAATATCTCTCAACAAAAATCAAGAGATAGAGTACAGAAACAATATCAGAAGACAAGAAAGTAGTCCTTCAAAATAAAAAATAGAAAATGAAATCTTAATATAAATAGAATATATATATAATATATATATATATATATATTTAGATGTATATTATAACGTTTCAAGACTTTATCCCGATAAAATCTTTAATGCTCGCATGAAGTCTAGCACATGAACCATTATAAGAGTTAGAGAATTGAACGTGAAATTGATGCCATGGATTCATATAGGTTGACTTACAAAGGACAAAATCGAACTTTCATTAAGGATAAATTGGTGACACCAGTATAAGCTAATCAGGGAAGTGACCTTACTATAGGATAGGCTAAAAAGTGTGTGAGTTATGATCATTTAAGAGTTGTATTGTATGATGTCGTATGAGTATATGAGGATGTATGAGTATATGATGATGTATGAGTTATGATGATGTATGAGTTATGATGCTTGATGATGTGCGTAGTATATATATTTCGATGAATGACGTACTTGATATGCTTGATGCACTTTATGACAATATGATGAGTATGATGATTGTGTGACGTTTACCTTAATATGATGATGTTTTTTTCGATATTGAGCATGCTATGTGATGATGAGTGCCATATTGCATCATGTCGTTAGATCGACATAGGACACAACCCTAAGAGCATGAAAACAATATTAATACAAATATCCACGAATATGTGTTACCTAGAGTAACAAAGAGATGAGACTAGAGGGTTGTGTCAAAAGAGACATTATGATGGATTTAGAGGGGACCTCATGCATATTGTATGTTCATAAGCATAGGGCTACTTCCCCTAGAGATGATGAGTGCGGACGCGCACAATATGATGATGAGTGCGAATGCGCACAGATGAGGGTGTTCATGAGGCACATGACACTATGGGGTTCCGCTGACCTCCGGACGTCGCTACAGATTAGCTTGACTAGAGGGTCCAAGGGGTGTGCGAGCTCCCTGGGGATTCACACTCGCACATGTAAATCGTGTGTAGGGAAGTACTACACATCCAATTTGTCCGAGATTAGAGGCCACCCCTATGATGATTAGAGATAGGTCCCTAAATCATGATTGCATGTGTTTGCATTTGCATGGCCCCCTATAGTGGGGCCACTTACTGAGTATTCTTCGAAATACTCAGGCCGTGTGTCACATCATTTTTCAGGTAAAGGCAAGGCGTACTTGTACGGAGGACGGCGACATCGCGAGCAGAGACTGTGGCACGTGCATAGGGTAGATTCATATTTAAATTTCTAGCTCTAGGTTAGAATAGTTTGCTATGCATTTCATTGTTTTAAATTATTTTGTATTGCTTTTGTTTTCTCTAAATTTTAGTATTTCGTATTTAAACATTTAAGATCATGGCTGTGTTTTCCAGAGAAAAAAGTGGTTTCAAGCGTTTTTTTTTCGAAGTTTCACTATGAATGATGTTCATGTAAGAGTTATATTTCCGCATTATAGATGAGCATGAGACATTAGTAGCGACTCTGAGTATGTAGAAATTTAGGGTCGTTACAGTTGGTATCAGAGCTCTAGGTTTTAGATTCTGTAGACTAGCCAACGATGTAGGCTTGACATGTTCCATGGTCCCAACGTCGATGCCCTGTCACCGTCAGGTACGCCTTGCACAAGATAAGAAAAAAACGTTTTTGAACTTGCATGCATTTTTATATTAATATTATTGAAATTGTTGTGATATTTTACGTATTTATTTAAGAGTATGATGTGATGTGTTGTATGCTGAGTGATTTTATTTGCAATATGATGTGAACTTAGTATATGTGATGTATGACATAAGTTCATAAGTAATGAGTCTTAGACTTAAGAGATGCTATTTTGGTTTCTAGAACCATGTTGCCTAGATCACGCAAAAGAGTAAGACAAGGAAGGGGACGATCTCTCCTATTAGAGGTAGAGGACGAGGTGAGGCTGAAGAGAGTCCACCTCAAGAAGGATCAGAGACAGGATTTGAATTAGAACCCGTATTACATGAAATGTCTGTAAGCACCTCTTCAGGGGTAGACTTAGTAGCTAGGGATAGAGTAAAGAATGACCCAGTAATCATAGGGAACCAAACTCTAAGCGTTGACTTGATGGTAGTAAACATGATGGACTTCGACGTCATACTAGACATGAATTGGCTATCCAAAAATCGTGCTAATATAGACTGTCGTAAATAAGGAAGTAAAATTTTCACCATTGGCGGGACCTACCTTTAAATTTAAAGGCACAAGTATCGGGATTACCCCCAAGGTAGTCTCAAAGATGAAAGCAAAGAGGTTAGTCCAACAAGGCGGATGAGCTATATTAGGATGTGTTGTAGACGTAAGAGGAAAAAGAAAAGACCTAAGAAAACGTGCCAATAGTAAACGAGTTCTTGGATGTATTTCCGGATGACCAACCTGGAATACCCCCTTCCCGAGCGACTGACTTCATCATCAAACTCGAGTCGAAAACTGGGCCCTATTTTCAAAACACCCTATTGCATGGCGCCAGCAGAGTTGAAGGAACTCAAGGCGCAATTACAAGACTAACTGGATAAAGGGTTCAATCGACCTAGCGTATTCCCCTGGAATGCGCCAGTGTTGTTTGTTAAGAAGAAAGATTGATCGATGCGTATGTGCATCGATTACAGAGAGCTAAAAAAAAAAGGAGAACCATAAAGAACAAATACCCTCTGCCTAGAATAGAAGACTTATTCAATCAACTAAGAGAGGCAACGGTATTGTCTAAGATAGATCTGCGGTTAGCTTACCATAAAGAGTAAAGAAAAAGATGTGCCAAAGACAGCATTTAAGACAAGGTACGATCACTACAAGTTCGTAGTGATGTCATTTGGCCTCACCAATGCCCCAGTTGTGTTAATGTAGTTAATGAACCGAGTGTTCAAGGACTGTCTAGACACTTTTGTGATCATGCTCATTGGTGACATCCTAGTGTACTCGAAAACAAACCTGGAATACCTCTGAAAAGTCATAGCCACCCTAAGAGAGAAAACACGTTGTACGCCAAGTTCTCAAAGTGCGAATTTTGATTACGACAAGTCTCTTTCTTAGGACATGTGGTGTCAAAGGACGGAGTATCCGTAGATCCCACTAAGGTCGAAGAAATCACAAAGTGGGAATGCCCAACTACGGTAACATCAGTACGGAGTTTCTTGGGACTAGCAGGATACTATCGAAGGTTCGTGCAGGACTTCGCTAGGATAGCCTCTCTTTTGACACAGTTAACGAGAAAAGGGGTACCATTTTATATGGAATGATGCTTGTGAGGCAAGCTTCCAGAACCTTAAAGAGAGATTGGTAACTGCCCCAATACTCACAGTACCCCCGAGAGCTAAGAAGGGTACGTAATCTATAGTGATGCATCCAAGAAGGGACTAGGATGTGTGTTAATGCAACACTGTAAAGTTGTTGCATACGCGTCGTCCCATCAACTAAAAGAATACGAAAAAGAATTACCCTACCCACGACCTGGAGTTGGCCGCTGTAGTTTCGCGCCGAAAATTTGGCGACACTACTTGTATGGAGAGAAAATTCAAAGTTTTACCGACAACAAGAGTTTAAAATATTTCTTCACCAAGAAAGAGTTAAATATGAGGCAGAGAAGGTGGCTAGAATTGGTGAAGGACTACGATGTAGATATCCAGTACCACCCTGGAAATGCAAACATAGTCACAAACGCTTTGAGTAGAAAGACGGCCCGCTCTTTGACCCTCATTACGAGGGAAGTAAGGGTACAAAGAGAATTCGAGCGAGCCAACATAGCTGTAGCGACCGAGAGAGTCATAGCACAGTGGGCCCGACTCACAGTGCAACCTACGCTTAGGCAGATAATTATTACCTCCCAACGAGAGGATCCAAACCTACAGAAAGTCCTATGCCAGCTTGCCGAGATTCCAGTAGATGGATTCTCAAAGTCCTCAGATGAAGGGCTATTGTATCAGGGACGCCTATGTGTCCCGACAAATGGACTTCATAGTAGGATACCAAAAACCCTTAAAGGCTATACAGTGATGTGATTGTCAATAGGTTGACCAAGTTGGCACACTTCTTACCTTGGAAAGCCACATTTACAGTTGATAACTGGGCACAAATGTATGTGAAAGAAATAGTAAGACTACATGGAGTTTCAGTGTCTATAGTTTCGGATCGAGATCCACGCTTTACGTCAGCGTTTTGGCGCGGAGTTCAAAAAGTATTGAGTACTTGTCTCGACTTTAGTACCGCCTTCCACTCTCAAATAGATAGATAAACGAAGCGCCGAAACCAAATCTTAGAGGACATGTTACGCCCTTGCGTATTAGACTTTAAGGGAAGTTGAGCTTCCAAGTCACTATTGGAATGGAACTATTTGAGGCCCTGTATGGGAAACGGTGCAGGTCCCCTCTATGTTGGGACGAGGTAGGTGAGAGAGAGCTAGTAGAACTCAAGTTAGTCCGAGTCATCAATGAGACTGTCCAGAAAATTTGAGCGAAGATGCGTACCGCTCAAAGTAAACAAAAAAGCTACACCCGATGTAAAGATTCAAAAAAAAAAAAATCACCAAGATGGCAATGATAGGCAAGAAATTGATTAAATATTGATATAGTTGGTGAAAGGAAGCGAGTCTTGAAGAAAGTGAGAAAGTTGAAATTAAGGTTGAGTTAAATATTTAGAATTTTCCAACCTTAGCGTCTACATGAATATTGATTTCAATGAAGCCTCTAAGCCACAAACCAACTAAATGAATTAGGTTGCTCATGAAATTTTATGAGAAGGCTCAATATGACATGATAATGTTATGTATAAAATTTGGTGACCATTAGATTATGATAACTGGCTAAACCAAGGGTAGGTGTAAAATGAATCAAATGCCCCTGTAATTAAGTACCACTAACTTATGACCAAGGTGACCTCTAAATGACATGAAATTGGATGAGGAGCCTTATGTCATGGCTTAAAGGGATTATACAAAGTTAGGCCATTCGAATATGTTGAGGATTTAAACAAAGAATTAGGGTGGTAAGTGACCAACATACTCCCATAACAATTCTAAGATGGGGAGATTAAGACAACTTTGGAATGAAACGAAAAAAAAAAAAGTACAAAAGTACTCCTCATTTCATGAGAAATCAAGATTTTTATGAATACCAAGTGAGAAGATGTTTATACAAGATTTATAGATGAAAAGAAATGTTTATGATTCATATAGATGAGGGCGTAGTTTTTAAGAATTTTTCCTTAGTTGTACTTCAAAACTTAACAAAAAAAAAAAAAAAAAACACTTAGAATAAGAACCAAGTTATTCCAAGATTAAAACACTCTCGAGGACGGACGAAAGTTTGTTTTAGGGATATATGATGTAATAGCTCAAAAAATAATAATAAATAAACAAATAAGTAAATAAGTAAACAAATAAAAATAAAAGCACTAATCTCTCCGTCCCTACTTATCTCTCATCAACTCACCGTCCCTACTTATCTCTCATCAACTCACCGTCATACGCCACAATATCACAGATTATGAAAAGAAACACAAAAAAATATCGATCTTACACATAGAAACAAAAAAACAAATATCACAGATCCTGCAAAAAGAAAAGAAAAACAAAAATGGCCCTCACGATAAAAGCAGATGTACGTGAAACAAAAATGGCCTTCCCACCGTTAGATAAATCCTATTGTTTAGTCAGGGTCATTCATAGTTTTTAGTTACTATTTTTTACGTAACTATTAGTCCGTCGAGTGGAACTGCTCTTGCCCACATCGTTATTCTAAACTTTATACTAGAAACACTTTAAAACACTGAAATTATTAGTAATTTCAATATACTATAAACTTTTTGTTTATTACTTGAACATGATTTTCCTCCGTGTTAACCACATATGGTTTAATATTACATTAATAATTTTAGATTTTTCATATAATATATAATATATAATAAATATATAATTACATTAATATTACATACATTACAACAAAGAGTATCTACGCCTTTCATTAAAGTTGGAGTACTCCTCAATCTGATTCAAGTTTCATAAAAAATCATAGAAAAAATGAAGGAGATACGACAATAGGTTTGAAAAAGTATCTAAAAATGGAAAATTTAGATATTTGTACCGGGTCGAACTAAAGAACCATGGGATATATGTTTGGAATAGATTCCATTTTGAGATAGTTGAAAAAGCACTATCTCGTTGAAAGGTTCTATACATCTGCCCTTTCTCAAGGCATTTTTTTTAGACAAAGACTCCGTTTTTTCCTCTTTTCGGATGGTAAATATGTCTCAGAACATGGAGTGTGAATCAAACCCATGTTTGAATTGAAATTGAGATACTCATCCAAGTTCTTCCTTTCTAAATGAATTAGATAGATTCATATCTAAAAGAGGTTGACAATAAGTTCTTTCAAAATTGACTATTTGTCCTTCTGCTAGAGGTGTTCCAGAAATGCTTGCGATCGAGTGAATAGCTCGACGAACGAATGGACCGGATCGAATTGAAAAATGGAAAGATTTGTACAAGTTATACCTTTCATCACCACTTTGTGGAAAATCGTTAGGTGAGTAATTGAATCGATGTAAATACCCAAAAAAAATATACCTCAAACAAGTGGCTCGATCTCCTTCCACAAGTCGTTTCCATCCTCGATTTATTTAGAGGTCTTGTAGTGCTCCTCACCACAGGTCTATAGGTTCAATAATCTTGCAACCTTCTTACCTACAAACTTAAAAGTTGGTTCTCATTTCTTGTGCCTTTTCTACATGACCTATGACCTATGCCCCTCGAGTAACACCCCTTAACTTTCACACTGAATCGACCAAAACCATGCACAAATTCGAAGAAGTTATTCCGCTAGCAAAGTGGGTTTCGACTCGAGCTCCCTCAAGTTTGATCTTCTTCCTCTCAAATTCACCTACATCACACATCAACTCATTCATCCTTGCATAAATTCCAAAAAAATTCGGCCAAGAATCATGTGAGTTCTCCTCTCATACAAGCCTCCTTTTGTCGACGTCATCGGTACAATAGTATGATCAACCACTTTTTTCTTTATTATTTTATTTTATCTAAAAATTTTAATGGATCTATAAAAGAAAAAAAAAGTTTGTAGAAAAAAAGATAAATATCTTTAAAATAAAACTAAAGAAAAAAAAAATATTTAAGATTACATTAATAACCTTTATTCACATATTTTATACGAGAATATTGAATGAAAAAGAAACAATCAAATTATTATTAATAATTAAATAAGTAAGTAATTACATAAAAAAATAAAATAAAATAAAAAATGACAAATTGCATTATTTTCAAATATTGCTGCTAACTAAATAGGTGCTCTAAACCAACTAAGCTACACCAGAAACTTTAAAGAGTAGACATAATGAACATAGAAATGGCAAACGAACATTCAAACCGTGAACATAGAAATGGCAAACGGACATTCAAACCGTGAACATAGAAATGGCAAACGAACATTCAAACGGTTAAAAAGATGAACCCTAAATCTAATTGATATTTTTTACCTAAGGTTTTGATACTTCAAGTTTATTAAAATGAAATGCATCAATCCCCACTACTAGTAATAGATGGTTATTAAGAATGATGCTCTTGTTGAGAGTTGGACTCAAGAGCTCTCGCTTACTAAAGTTGACATACCAAACATACCGCTTACTAAATGGATGCTCTAACGAACTGAGCTACAAAAGCCACTTCAAAAACTAGACATACCGAACTTAGAAATGACAAACGAGCTAATATTCAAAGGGTTAAAAAAGATAAACTCTAATCTATTTTGATATTTTTTTTACCCAAGGTTTGGGCATCAATAAATCCCCACTCTATTAGTTCCCGATCTTAATTCTCATTGGTTAATGATAAGAGGGCTAACAAACTAACATTCAAACGGTTGAAAAGAGTGGTTAAATGCAAACGGTTAAGAAAATAAGCCCTAATCTATTTGATAGGTTTAATTTATAGCATCGACAATACCCGAATCAACAATACTTGATTAGTTTACGATCTCCAATCTCCGATCTCATTGTTTAATGGAAAACGAGCTAAGGTTTTGATATGAACATTCAAACGGTTAAAAAGATGAACCCTAAATCTAATTGATATTTTTTACCTAAGGTTTTGATACTTCAAGTTTATTAAAATGAAATGCATCAATCCCCACTACTAGTAATAGATGGTTATTAAGAATGATGCTCTTGTTGAGAGTTAGACTGTAATAGCCCAAAAATAAATAAATAAATAACCAAAGAAAAAATGATTATTTCGTTTAAAAAAAAAAAAAAATAATAACAAAAAAAAAAAAAAAAAACAAAAAAAAAACAAAACAAAACAATTCTTCCTCACTCCTCTCCACTAAACTCTCATCCCAACCCCACCTCTCTCCTCTATCACAATTCGTCAAAAAAATAAACAGAAAAGCCTTTTGAGGAAAAGAAAAATGGCTTTTCAACAGAGAAGCAAATTATGATCAAGATTTAGAGAGATTTTGGTATGTTATTACGGTAAAATCCTATCTCAAATTTACTTTTATTCTGTTTGTTATAAGAAATTAATTTAGGATCAGATCTTCTTTCCTTTATCTCATATTTTATAGAAAGATTGTAGCTATTAAAATTGGCCAATAATATCTGTTTACAGAATGAAAATAAATATAGATTAAGAGTAATATCTGTTGTGAAAATATAGAACGAAAATAATGAAGGGAGGAGGGAAGAGGGAAGATCGCAGAAAGATTTGGTCAACATAATTTAAAAAATAAAACAGTAAATATACGGGCAAAGAACTCCATCAAATTTTGTCAGTTGAAATTAGAGAAATAATTTTATAGAGTTCAAACTTCAAACTGATGTCATTGACTCACATAGGTTGACGTGGATTTCAAAGGACGGAATCAAACTTTCATTAAGGATATATTCTTTCCAACGGCTTAAGCTAACCAGGTAAGTGGCCTTACTATCGGCATGGTTATATTTGATGTTGACACGTGCCTGTAGTTTTGCACGTGTCATATATACTGATATATGTGAATTATTTGTTAATCAGTATGCTTATATTATGTTTATGTTATGTTATAAAATGTGAATTGTATGATAATAATTATGGTACGATGTGTTCAAGGATAGGTTTGAGATAGAATACGAGAAGGATGCACAAAATGAAATGTAACGATAGGAGTAAAATACGTTTATGAAACGTTAGGGTTAGGTTACATACCAGAGTGCTATGGATAGGAGAGATTAATGAAAGGATATGGTTAGGATATGGGTAGAAAGGGATAAGTTTGTGATAGATTGAAAGAACGATAGCATTAGGATACGTTCTTGTGATGATATGACTAAGGTACATTCACGTAACGATATGACTGTGATAGGTATAAGAACATTAAGGCTATGATAAGTTAGGAAACGATATGACCACGAAGTGCTTACGATATGACATGTTATGATACGATATATTGTGATATGATATGTTATGTTTAAATTGTTTTGTGTGACCATTGAGGCAATTGTTGTATGAATTGCACGTTATGAAATGACATGTTAAAATCATGGAGCGTTTTGTTATGCTTTCTAAATTGTATGTATACAGTATGTTATGAATGACATGATATCACGATAATGAAATGAAATGTAACCCCAATATGAATGATGAACGATATGTGAAATGATATGAGAAAGGATATGATGCGAATGAAAGATGATAGCGGGGTTATATTCATTAATGATAAAAGTAGAAACATGGGGACCTCATGCATTATGTGTGTTCATGCATTTGGGGGATACCCCTATTCCATCACGTGGGTACGGACGCGTACATCCAATGGCAGGACAACGATCGTTATGCTTTGCATAGCGCTGCCGTGACGGTTACTAGTTCTAACGGGTCCCGGCATAAGGGGCTCCCAGAGTATGCCCACCGGATAATGAAAGTGGCCCAGCGGTGTGCGAACTAGCTGGTGAGCCCATACTCGCACGTATGGGCTGTGTGTAGAGTATATGGTACACGTCCAAAGTTTACCCGTTAGGACAGCACCGTAGGAAAAACGAAAGATAGGTCTCATCATTTCATTGCATGTGATTGTTGCATTTAACCCCAATTGTGGGGTCACTTACTGAGTATTTCTTTAAATACTCAAGCCATGTGCTACTACGTTTTTCAGGTTAAGGCGAGACATTCCTGTACGGCTGACGACGGCATCGCAACTCGAGACCATGGCACATGCATAGGATAATGGTATTTATTTTCTTAGACTTAGGCTAGAATAGGATGTTTTTAACTTAAATGTTTATTTATTTTATTTACTCTTTTGTTGTGTCGTTTTAAAGATATTTTTAAAACACGTAAGTCCATGGCTATGTTTTCAAGATAAAGGTTATGTTTTATGGAATTTAAATGAAGTCTTCCGCATGCAATGTTTATGATATGTATACAGTAGCGACCTTAAATTAAGTAGAAAATTTCGGGTTGTTACATGGACTCAAGAGCTCTCGCTTACTAAAGTTGACATACCAAACATACCGCTTACTAAATGGGTGCTCTAACGAACTGAGCTACAAAAGCCACTTCAAAAACTAGACATACCGAACTTAGAAATGACAAACGAGCTAATATTCAAAGGGTTAAAAAAGATAAACTCTAATCTATTTTGATATTTTTTTTTTACCCAAGGTTTGGGGGCATCAATAAATCCCCACTCTATTAGTTCCCCGATCTTAATTCCCATTGGTTAATGATAAGAGGGCTAACAAACTAACATTCAAACGGTTGAAAAGAGTGGTTAAATGCAAACGGTTAAGAAAATAAGCCCTAATCTATTTGATAGGTTTAATTTATAGCATCGACAATACCCGAATCAACAATACTTGATTAGTTAACGATTGAACTCAAGACCTTCCACTTACTAAACGGGTGCTCTAACCAACTGAGCTACAAAAGAAACTTCAAAAAGTAGACATACCGAGCATGGCAACGACAAAAAAACTAACATTCAAACGGTTAAAAAAGATAAGCTCTAATCTATTTGATAGGTTTATTTTATAACCTAAATGCATCAACAATTCCTATTATTAGTTTTCCAGTCTCTGATCTCTTCGATTAGTGAAAATGCTCTTGTTGAGAGTTGAACTCAAGACCTCCCGCTTACTAAACGGGTGCTCTAACCAACTGAGCTACAAGAGCCACATCAAGAAGTAGACATATCGAGCATAGAAATGGCAAACAAACTAACATTCAAACAAAACCTAAATGCATCAACAATTCCTATTATTAGTTTCCAGTCTCCGATCTCATTGGTTAATGAAAATGCTCTTTTGTTGAGAGTTGAACTCAAGACCTCCCGATCTCCGTTATCATTGGTTAATGAAACTGCTCTTTGTTGAGAGTTGAGCTCAAGACCTCCCGCTTACTAAATGGGTGCTCTAACCAACTGAGCTACAAGAGCCACTTCAAAAAGTAGACATACCGAGCATAGAAACGACAAACAAACTAACATTCAAACGGTTAAAAAACTAAGCCATAATCTATTTGGTAGGTTTATTTTAACCTTAATGCATCAACAATACCTCTTATTAGTTTCCGATCTCCGGTCTCATTGTTTAATGAAAATGCTCTTGTTGAGAGTTGAAACTCAAGACCTCCCGCTTACTAAACGAGTGCTCTAACCAACTGAGCTACAAGAGCCACTTCAAAAGTAGACATACCGAGCATAGAAACAATAAAAAAACACACTAACATTCAAACGGTTAAAAAAATAAGCCATAAACTAACATTCAAACGCTTACTAAACGAGTGCTCTAACCAACTGAGCTATAAGAGCCACTTCAAAAAGTATACATACCGAGCATAGCAACTAAAAGCAAACTAACATTCAAACGGTTAATCTATTTGATAGGTTTATTTTAACCTAAATGCAAAAAATGAATACCTTTTATTAGTTTTCGGAATTTGATATCATTAGTTAATGAAAATGCTCTTGTTGAGAGTTGAACTCAAGACCTCCCGCTTACTAAACAGGTGCTCTAACCAACTGAGCTACAAGAGCCACTTCAAAAAGTAAACATACCAAGCATAGAAACGGCAAACAAACTAACATTCAAACGGTTAAAAAAAATAAGCCATAATCTATTTGGTAGGTTTATTTTAACCTAAATACATCAACAATACCTCTAATTAGTTTCCGATCTCCGGTCTCATTGTTTAATGAAGATGCTATTTGTTGAGAGTTTAACTCAAGACCTCTCACTTACTAAACGGGTTCTCTAACCAACTGAGCTACAAAAGGCACTTCAAAAAGTAGACATACCGAGCATAGCAACGACAAAAAAACTAACATTCAAACGGTTAAAAAGATAAGCCATAATCTATTGGCTAGGTTTTTTTATAACCTAAATGCATAAACAATATCGATTAATAGTTTCCAGTCTTCGATGTCTTTGGTTTATGATAATTCTTGTGTTCAGAGTTCTACTCAAGACCTCCTGCTTACTAAACAAGTGCTCTAACCACTTGAGCTACAAGAGCCACATCAAAAAGTAGACATACCGAGCATGGCAACGACAAAAAAACTAACATTCAAACGGTTAAAAAGATAAGCTCTAATCTATTTCATAGGTTTATTTTATAACCTAAATGCATCAACAATTCCTATCATTAGTTTCCGATCTCTAATCTCTTTGATTAGTAAAAATGCTCTTGTTGAGAGTTGAACTCAAGACCTCCCGCTTACTAAACGGGTGCTCTAACCAACTGAGCTACAAGAGCCACAACAAGAAGTAGACATATCGAGCATAAGAACGACAAACAAACTAACATTCAAACAATGATAAGTTTTAATCTATTTGATAGGTTTAATTTATAACCTAAATGATGCATCAACATTACCTATCATTAACTTTCCGAGAGTTGAACTCAAGACCTCCCGCTTACTAAACGGGTGCTCTAACCAACTAAGCTACAAAAGCAACTTCAAAAAGTAGACATACTGAGCATAGCAACGGCAAACAAACAGTTGGTTGGTGTGCACAAAATGGAACCGACCTATTGTGTGACACACAAGTAAAGGAGGGGTACATGAATTAACAGAGACCATATCTGAATGAAAGGCCTGCGAATTTTCCTAGGAAGCATGTGAGTGAGGACAAAACATGCTGGAAGGACTTGTATTGGTCTGTGGGGATAGTCTTCACTCTTAAGAAGAGAGAAGTAGGTGTAGGTAACGTGACCATGTCGCATGAGATGCAGGGGAAATATCGGGGCCATCAGGTGCCAAATCTGGATTTCAAATTATCGTTACTATGTGACAATGGAGTTAAAGGAGGGGTACATGAATGAACTGAGACCACCTTCCTTTTTGGTAGCACAGTCATTGGAACTTCATAGTTAAGCTTATTTTTTATGGTTGGGTGACCTCTTGAAAATTTTTCTAGGATCCACGTGAGTGAGGAGAAAAACATACTTAAAGAACTCGTGGTAACTTCTTATCGATTCTATTTCTAATTTATTCGATATAGTTCATAAAAAAAAATTAAAATAAAAATTTGAAACGAACCGTCAAACAACAGGGTTCGTACCTGCGCGAGCAAAGGCCAACAGATTTCAAGTCTGTCTCCTTAACGACTCGGACATATCGACCATTCGCTCATTAGCATAAATTACTAATGCAAATTAAACACCGAACCAATTAATGGTTTTACAACTAATTAATATACTACTTTTAAGATTCAAGAATTTTATGGCTTTTGACCATCTTCTTATCCAAGTCACCTTGGATACTAACATTGTGACCGGTTATTTTTAAAAAATTAGGACACAAACATCATAAGAGGATGTTTATTAAAATATAATTTCTAAAATGTATTTCAAATTTCGTAAATTTATGCATTTATATGCTTAAAAATATGTGCGATGTATTTTGCTCTCAAAATTATATATGGGATTCCTACAAGTGTATAAGAAAATTCCGACCTAAGACATATTGATTTTGGTTGCATGCCAGTTGGTTGGTGTGCACAAAATGGAACCGACCTATTGTGCGACACACAAGTAAAGGAGGGGTACATGAATTAACCGAGACCACATCCGAATGAGAGGGGTCCTGCGAATTTTCCTAGGAAGCATGTGAGTGTGGACAAAACATGTTGGAAGGACTTATATTGGTCTGTGGGGATAGTCTTCACTCTTAAGAAGAGAGAAGTAGGTGCAGGTAACGTGACCATGTCGCATGGGATTCAGGGGAAATGTCGGGGCCATCAGGTGCCGAATCTTGATTTCAAATCATCGTTACTATGTGACAATCGAGTTAAAGCAGGGGTACATGAATGAACTGAGACCACCTTCCTTTTTGGTAGCTCAATCATTGGCATTTCATAGTTAAGCGCACATTTCTTTTTTATGGTTGGGTGACCTCTTGGAAATTTTTCTAGGATCCACGTGAGTGAGGACAAAACATACTTGAAGAACTCGTGTTCGTCTGTGGAGATAGTCTTCACTCTTAAGAAGCGAGGTGTAGGTAACTTCTTATCGATTCTATTTCTAATGTATTCGACATAGTTCATAAAAAAAAATTAAAATAAAATTTTGAAATGAACCGTCGACAACAGGGTTCGAACCTGCGTGGGCAAAGCCCAACAGATTTCAAGTCTATCTCCTTAACCACTCAGACATATCGACCATTCGCTCATTGGCATAAATTACGAATGCAAATTAAACATCAAACTTCATTACTGGTATGTCATAAATCATAATTCAGCAATTTGGATCGATAGAAACATGCATAACCGTCAACTGCATTATGATGAGCTGACTCAACCAAAAGAGAGTAGTAAATCATAATTTAAAGTCCTAAATATGTAAATTTCTTCCCTAGTAGATAGATCATACTAAAATAAAAATGTCCAAGATTATTCCTATAAGCAATCTTAAAGAAAAATCTAAAGTTAGGGAATGTTTGTAAGCTTGGTTTTCCCTCCAAAATGTCATAATGTTTCACAACTAGGTCCTAAATCTATTGAATCATCCTCAAATGTAGGACGACGAACCTAGAGGTCGTATGAACTCAAATATGTAAAGTCCTCAAGGCATTGAACCACCGCAGCCCAAATCCATTTATAGCCTTCTCTCCATGAGTGTTTAAAACAGGATACTGATGGCCAAGTCCATTCATGTTTTGGCTCAGCTCTAGCACGCCCAAACTTGTAGACCATATATGAAAACGCAACTCACCCTCTTTCGGTAAGCAGGCAAACCGAGGACCTTCCTCAATCAAACTCTAATCTGCGTGCACACCTACCTTGTAATTGACCCACCCTTCTGATTTTAGCTCTGCTTCGGCTTTGGCTTGGTTTGGCGCGTTTCGACTGTTCCTAAATGGCTCATTCAGATCAAGTTTGACTCTTTGGACTCGTTACCTACATTTTCGACCCTTGCAGAGTTGTTTTTTATGTTATTGGAGGCATTTCAAATCAGAATGACTCTTGTTAGCTCAATTTAAATTATTTTGAGCCAAAATGTGAAGTTATTTGATATCTTTAGGTAAGTTAAGCTCATTTTATATTCTAATATGATGTCGTAGGTTCATCTAGGTCGAATCGGACGTTGAGGAATAAATCTGAACTAGATCTAGGAATATTTAGTGACCTTGACATAGGCCAACCAAGTAAATGACTTCACTATTGGTTTGGTTGGATGAATTACTTGAAGTATAAACATCGCATGACATAATTTTAAACTATGTGGACCTCATGCATATTGTACGTTCACGTGCATTGGGATATTTCTTCATAATGATAAGTACGAACGCATACACTTTGATATTATGGTACGTTATTATGTACACCATGATATTATGTACGTTTCCTTCCCTCCATGGTATACCGAAAACTTGAGTGTAAGCTAGCCGAAGGCCAAGTCCAGGGGTACGTATACGAGTTCACCTAGGGTCCACACAAGTCGTGTGTAAAGATGTAATAGCCCAAAAAAAAAAAAATAATAATAATAATAATAATAATTCATAAATAGATAACGGAAACGGATTACTTAAAAATAAAAAAATAAACCAAAAATAAAATTTACCCACCTCTCTCCCCTAACCTCTCATCCCAACCCCATCCTCTCTCCTCAACCCGCACAATATCACAGTTCGTCCAAAAATAAACCGAAAAATAGGCCAGATTTAAGAAAGAGTAAAATGACTTTTCAAAGTAGATATGATTCAGATTTACCATATATTTTGGTCAGTTATTACGGTAAAATCCTATCTATTTCCTTTTTTTTCGTGTTTGTGTTTATGGTTATAAGAAATTAATTTAGGATCAGAACCTCTCCCTTTCTCAGATATTTTACGGATCCGGTAATCATCAGATCTTATCTTCCCATATCCAATTAATTAGATTTTTGTTAGCATTTTAAGTTATAGGAAATAAGGTTAGAATCAATAAAATTTTAGTTGGCAGATCTGTAAAGCTGTGAGATTGTAGCCAAACAATCATTAAAATTGCCCAATGATATCTGTTTAAGAATGAAAATAAATATAGAGTAACAGTAATATGTGTTTACAAAATTGAAAATATAGAATGAAAATAATTATAGAGGGAAGATTGTGAAAAGATTTGGTCAACAATAGGAAATACGAGGGTAAGGAACTCCATTAAATTTCGTCTAGTTGAAAATAACATTATATATATATATACAACACTTCAGGACTTTTAACCATGGCCAATGTAAATTAGAGAAATAATTTTATAGAGTTCAAACTTGAAACTGATGTCATGGACTCACGTAGGTTGACTTGGATTTCAAAGGACGGAATCAAACTTTCATTAAGGATATATTCGTGACAACGACTTAAGATAACCAGGTAAGTGGCCTTACTATCGGCATGGTTATATTTGATGTTGACACAAGCCCTGTGGTTCTGCATGTGTCATATATATTGTTATGTGTGAATTGTTTGTGAATCGATATGCTTCCTATATGTTATGTATATGTTATAATATGTGAATTGTATGATAATAATTACGGTACGATGTGTTCAATGATATGTTTTGAGATAGGATACGAGAAGGATGCACAAAACGAAATGTAACGATAGGAGTAAGATACGTTCATGAAACGTTAAGGTTAGGTTACATACCGAAGTGCTATGGATATGAGAGATTGATGAAAGAATACAGTTAGGTTATGGGTAGAAAGGGATAGGTTTTTGTGATAGATTGATAGAACGATAGCGTTAGGATACATTCTTATGATGATCTGACTAAGGTACGTTTATGTAACGATATGATTGTGATAGGTATAAGCACGTTAAGACTATGATAAGTTAGGGAATGATATGACCACGAAGTGTTTTTACGATATGACATGTTTTATGGTATGATATATTGTGATGTGATATGTTGTGTTTAGATTGTTTTGCGTGACCATTGAGGTAATGATTGTATGAATTTCACAATATGAAATTATATGTTAAGAGCATCGAGCGTTATGTTATGTTTTTCTAAATTGTATGTATACACCATGTTATGAATGACATGATATCACGATAAATGAAATGAAATATAACTCCGTTAGAATTATGCATGATATGAGAACTAAAATATGAGAAAAGATATGATATGAATGTAAAAGCGATAGTGGGGTTATATTTAATAATGTCGAAAATAGAAAAATATTGGGACCTCATGAATTATGTGTGTGCTCATGCATTTGGGGGGGATACCCCTATTCCATCACGAGGGTACGGACACGTACATCCAATGACAGGACAATGATCGTTATATTTTACATAGCGCTGCCCAGTGACGGTTACTAGTTCTAACGGGTGTCATGCCTAAGGAGCGTCCCAGTGTATGCTCGCACGACTAGTAAAGTGGCCCAGTGGTGTACGAACTGACTGGTGAGCCCATACCTGCACGTATGGGCTGTGTGTAGAGTATATGGTACACGTCCAAATTACTCATTAGGACAGCACCGTAGGAAGACAGATTGAAAGATAGGTCCTATCATCTCATTTGCATGTGATTGTTGCATAACCTCGATAGGGGTCACTTACTGAGTATTTCTTAAAATACTCAAGCCATGTGCTACTACATTTTTCAGGTTAAGGCAAGGCATTCCTGTACCGCTGACGACGGCGTCGCAACTCGAGACCATGGCACATGCATAGGGTAATCGTATTTATTTTCTTAGACTTAGGCTAGAATATGATGTTTCTAATTTAATATTTATTTATTTTATTTATCCTTTTGTTGTGTCATTTTTTAAAAGGTGTTTTCGAAACACGTAAGTCCATGGTTGTGTTTTAAGATAAAGGTTATATTTTATGGAATTTAAATGAAGTCTTCCGCATTCAATGTTTATGATATGTATACAGTAGCGACCTTAAATTAAGTAGAAAATTTCGAGTCGTTATAAAAGAAGTACTACACATCTAATTCTGCCCAGACGGGAAGTAAAGCCCAAGACCATGTTATGAGGTTTTATGAAATGACAAGTCCAAAAAAATGATTCCATGTGATTGCATTCCTTGACTTCGACAGTGGGGTTACTTACTGAGTATTTCTTAAAATATTTAACCCACGTGTTACTCCTATTTTTTTTAGGTAATGGTAAGGTAGATCTTCACATATGACAACGTTGCGGTGACGGCCAGGAGGCTGAAGTTAGGGTAGATGCATTGATGTTGTTTGTACCTCTTATGTTAGATCAGGACATTATTTTATTCTTTTCTTGTTTTATTTAAAATTTCCCGTTATTAATTTATTGCTTTATTGTTTTAAAGATTTTGTTACAAACATTTATGTCCATTACATCATTTATGAGGTATTTTAATTGAATGTTTCGGCACATAACAGTCATGTCATGCATGCAATAACAACTCTATTATAATAGAAAAATTGGGGTCGCCGTTAGTAATAGAGCTCTGGACTTATAGATTCTGTAGACTAGCCTATGATGTAGGTTCAATATTTTCTCATGGCCCTATAGTGGATGCTCCATCACCGTTAGATATGCCTTACAAAAGATCATAATGATAATATTGAATGTTGCCTATGATTGATCCTTATGTACAATGTGATGCAATGTTATATGAGTGATTTATATTTTGAGATTTAGTATGCATGGAATATAAATGCTATATGATGTCCTAATAATTCATAACATGTTTTAAGGTTAACGAGATTTATATGGTGATTGGTATATATGGTATTTGGTGATTGTAAAGATATAGCTTCCTGAAAGGAGGTTAGTAAATTATTAAACACTAGTATACGCATGAAAATAACTTTGTTGAGGAATGTTAGATAGCTCACTCAGATGCCTCGAAATATAGAAAAAAATGAAATAATGTAGTGTTATGACCCTAGAGATGAAAAATGATGGACCCACGTAGACTAGTAAATTGCTTAAATGAAAATGTCAAAGGGGCTTGATAGACGGTAGTATCCTAGAGGCTGGTATATGACTTGAAAGTGGTTGTGTCAAAAGAAAATTTTGCCACTACAAAGTTGGTAGGAACATGAAAAATAGCAATATGGGTTTATCAAATGACAAATTTACAAGGTAAACTATAAAAAAAAAAATTAAAAAAAAACTTTCTACTTGTACAAATCTTTCCATTTTTCAATTCGGTCTGATCCATTCGTTCGTTGAGAATTAATTTTTTTGAAAAAATAATCATCTTGTTGTGATGTTTTCTGCTATGGTGGTAGGAAAATTGTTAAAGTGTCTGAAGATGTATAAGCAAAGAGATCAATTATTAGACCATTAGTTAGTTAGAGAATGTGATTTGAAAGTCAAAGTAATATAGGAAATTCGTTAAACCATTGATAGAATGATCCAAGAAAACAAATCATCTCGAAGAAAATGAGAAAATTAGAATTAAGATTGAGTTGATATATCAATTTTTCCAACCTTAGTAATACCTCAAATATTTTCAACAAAGAGCGTGAGTCATGAACCCACCTCCAATTCCTTAGATTATGAAAAAATGATTTGGTAGAACTTAGGAAGGCTAAGTTACAAACACATGAGTTTCTATGTCAAGACTTTATGTATCTTAGCATTTTGTAGGGAATGAATCAGTTTGGATCGTTAAGAGAAAAAGATTGGCCCATGTGTCCATATATTAAATATCAAAAAATAATCTAAAAAGAAGTATTCTTCCCTAAACAAAGATCCTCTCAAATATTTGAGCTAAAAAGGGCAAGGTTTAAAAGATTTTTTCTAGGTTTTGACACCAAGGGCAAGGTTTAAAAGATTTTTTCTAGGTTTTGACACCATCGTTATGAGTTGGAGTGATGTCTTTAAGCTCACTAATGTTCCATAACTTGTGTAATTACAATGAATCAAATGTTCAAGGAGATATCTAGACCTTTGTTATAGTAGTGCTCAGATCGATCATAGGTAGCTAATTAAAGGAAGAAAAAAAAAAATCGTTAGGCACTAAATATTAAAGAATGTGATCTTGTGGATCATTTTCATGGGTATATGTGAAAGGCTAATAAATTGAAATGAGGTACTAAGAAAATGACAAACATGAAGAGGTTAGTGCTCTACTTCATATTAAAAAAAAAAAAAATTAATAAAAATAAAAAATAAAAATATTGTTTTGTCACTCTAAAAAAATTGTGCACCAAGGGAACAACAGTTTCAAGGACGTATTGGAGGCATATTACAACATGAAAGAAAAGATATTACAACACTTTATGGGTCAATAAGTAAGAGCAATATGACACCTACTTGTTGACTATTAAAAATCGTTAAGAATTCTCATTTGGGACCCGAGTTAGTCCAAGCTACCAATAAAATCGTGCAAAAGATCATATCAAGAATGATAAATCAGAGTAAACAAAAGAGTTATGCAAACGTTAGTTGTAGCAACCTAGAGTTTGAAGCAAAGTGATAAAGTATTTTTGAAGGTGATGCGATGAAAGGTTGGACAAAAGGACAAGTTAAGCCTACACTTCATCCCTGGAAAATCATAATTTCAAGACATGAATAATTCTTCATGTATTTTGAAGGTCATTAAGGTCGTGAACGGTAGGTAGATTACCTAGGTGCATTATAGTCATTTTATACCATTACTTGGTTTAACTATTTAACATTGTCCAATAACCACCAAAATTCATAAATAACCTTAATATATCATAATAGGATTGACATTAAAAAAGGTAGAATCTATTTAGTGATTTCTGGTAACTTGATTTTCAAGCAAAATGATTAGTTTAAATACGTAGTTCTTAGTTTATTTTTTCCAAATTCCTTTACTTCCTACTTAATTTAGGGTTTAGTTTAAATTTCAAACCATTCTTACCGCTGAATTTTCTACTTACATCTTGGTCCATGTCCAGGGTCTCACTTATTGAGCTTCTGGTATCCAAATAATTCCAAGTTTTCTTTGACGACTCTTTAGAGTGTCTAGTTTCTGGAAACATTAAGAAATTCATGATAAACAGTTTACAAGATGGTTAATCTTGAAAAACAACCGAGAGGGGTCAAATTTTGGATTGATGTGGCCAGTTCAGCATTATCGTCTACTTCCTTTGAAAGGAAGAATATGTGTCCACTCTGACCTCCCACCGCCTGAAAATGACATACCTCAGACTCTTACAATGGTCTTTTGACCTCAATTTCTTCCTAAAATCTTTGTATAATGAGTCAAGGAAGAGGATGAGACTAGTTTTCATACCTTAAAATGGACGTAGTTTCAAGTTATCCTACTCCAAGATTGGTAAAAACGTGTTTTCTTATTGGAGCAAACACATGAAAACTTGTTATGGTTGGGATGCCGTTGAACTTTTTCGGCCTCGATTCCTTCAACAAAATTCTTCCTTTCCTTTCCCCTCCCCTCCCCTTGGTCTGCATGCCAACAAAATGTAGAAAGTTTCTTCTTTTGGGTGGCTCAATTTTTACTTCTTAAGGCTACAATTCCTTCTTAAAAAACATTCTCATCTCAACCCCTTAAGCTAATGGAATGATAAATTTAAAATGAAAGGGACGGTAAGTAGAAAATTCTACTTTACCCCTGCAACTACCCAAAAAAATGATTCCTTGAAATTAACCTTAATTTTTGAAATAAAAGTATTATGAGGAAATACTTCTCGAGTGCCCAACAAGTGGTTGGAATATGTTAGGATAGACGAATTCACTCGAGGAAAAAATTTCAATTATTAACATACTGAGGATCTTTTCATATGTTCATACTAAACACACAAACGTACAACGCCTCAAGACTATGATATCTCTTTGTACCATCCGAATGAGAAGTCCAATATTCATTAATGTTACAACTTTTAAATAGAATACGAGCTACCAACTAAATCATAAAAGTAAGAGAAAATATTATACTAACCAACTTCTAAATAAGACAAAATATACCGACAACCAATTTCTAAGAGTAAGAGAAAATCTTAATTGATTACCATATATTCCACAACTAACTTTATATCTTAAATTATATTTCATAATAAGTCGTATAATCATTAGAATCTCCACTCATATACTTGGTAACTCTACTTATTGACTCATATACTTGGTAACTCTTAGCTCCCTGGAGGGGACACTTGTTCAACACTACTTTCCAAAACAAACGGGACATATCCTCTTCTTGACAAACAAAAGCTAAAATCCTTAGGAAAATCAATTGGGTGTTAAAATCTTATCGAGTAGTTCCTAAACCTACATTTTTAACTCTTTCATCTCAGTTAAGACCATCTAATCTTGTGATGGGGTTGTCTCTCGTTCGAGATCAATACTAAACTCAAATCTTGTGATGTGAGTAGATCTAAATTTAAAGCTTGGTCGAGATGGTAGCAAACCTAAACAGTGCTACTTTATTATTGTAATCAAAACGTATAATCTGTGAGTAGATCTAAATTTAAAGCTTAGTCGAGGTGGTAGCCTAAAACAGTGCTACTTTATTATTGTAATCAAAACGTATATGATTATCAGCCAACATAACTCATGTGTATGATTATCAGTATCACATATATTATGTGATTTGACATTTCACATGTCGTTGACCCCTCTAACGAACATTGCCTCAAATCCCACAGCCTAAGGAAGAAGCTAAGCAAAAACACTCTTTCAAACTTTAACCTAATCCTTTGCTATGGAAAAATAAATTCTCACGCTAAAGTTGAGTTTCATAACCAATGTTTAATTCAATTTGTAAAAAAAAAATAGAAAAAAAAACTCAAAGTACCAAACGACAATGAGGTTTCTCATATCAATTTGAAAAGATTTTCATAACTTAGTACTCAAGTAATGCTCTTATGTTTGGAGTTTCGACATTTATTTTCTCGATTATATACAAGCATTCCATTTATCTCACTAATTGTGAACAAAAAAAATTTAATGCCTTATACAAGCATTCCATTTATCTCACAAACTAATTGTGAGCAAAAAAATTTAATGCCTAAAGTGCGTATGGACCTTTTTCACATAAAGTGATTAAGTATATCTTAAAATCAAGTGACATATAATATTTTTCAATATTGATATAATTTACATGCATACAAATGAGTAATTGTTACAAGATTAGAGCACACCGCTTTTAATACAATTCCCATACACACAGATGAATAGTTGCACAAACACAAACAATAATGAACATGACTCCTTGTGCAATTTCCATGCTCATAGATGAATAATTGCACGAAGTTCTGATTCACAAAACTTATGCATAAATGTCCCCTAGTGTTTTAAATAATGTTTCATGAATTACGCATGAAGTTCAATTTATACATCATGCACATATTTCTTTTTTGGCTAAGTATGCCTATCAAATCATACTTTTTTTTTAAAGATGATACATCAACAACTCAAATCATGATTTATTCATTTACTCTAGAGCAAGTGTAGCAGAGTGCAGAGGAAAAACTAAGGGACCCCAGGACATTTAGGAACCTAACGAAATGGTTTTAATGCACTAACTTTTAGAAAAGTTTTGGAAAAGAAATAGTAAGCATAAAGCCAAACAATAATGTGAGCTTCCCGAATTTTTAATTCCATGTAAAGAAGGAATTTCAAGGTGTTCAAGTAGATAAAAATAATGTTTTATCCCTCCAAAACTTGACGTTTCTAGCGTGTTTTAGGGGCGATCTTACCTCGATTCTTTCATGAAACTTGTAGTCCTACATACCATGGATCGACTAGAAGAGATTTCAGCTCATTTGGTTCAAGAACAAACAAGTATAATGCTCAAAAGTAAACTGATTGATAAGAATTCTTACGCAGTTTCAGATTCCAAACTCACTCTAAGTTTGGATATGATGTTGCAGTACTTATCAAGCCTCGAACTCTTTAGAAAAACACTCCTTGTTTTGCCCTAAAACTAAAGGTATAAACTCCATGGCACGACTCATCGTATTTAAGCTGAATTTTTGGTTCAAAGTTTTGAAATTTTAAACTTGAAATCTTACTAAAAGTCAACCTATGGGTTCTTTGCTTCCAGCGACTTTCCGCCTTTGTTTCCTTCACAAAGTTATTCTTTTCCTTGTCATGAAGTAGTACAAATAAGTTTTACCGGATGATCTTAAATGTGGGAATGAAATTTTTGGAGATATATTTTCTCCAATTTCTTTGTAACACTAAGGTGGATACATAATAAAAATCTGTAATGACCCGAAATTTTCTTCTTAATTTAAGGTCGCTACTATATACATGTCATGAATATGGAATGCGGAAAGAATTCATTTAAATTCCATAAAATGTAACATTTATCTTAAAACACAGCCATGGACTTACGTGTTTCCAAAATACTTTTAAAAACGATACAACAAAAGGCTAAATGAAATAAATAGATGTTTAAATTAAAAACATCCTATTCTAGCCTAAGTCTAAGAAAATAAATACCACTACCCTATGCATGTGTCATGGTCTCGAGTTGCGATGTCATCGTCAGCCGTATAGAAATGTCTTGCCTTAACCTGAAAAATGTAGTAGCACATGATTTGAGTATTTAAAGAAATATTCAATAAGTGACCCCACTCTGAAAAATGTAGTAGCACATGGCTGGAGTATTTAAAAAGAAATACTCAGTAAGTGACCCACTATGGGGGTTAAATGCAAGAACATGCAAATATAATGACAGGACCTAACATATCAGTCTATTTTTTTCCCTACGATACTGTACTAACGGGTAACTTAGATGTGTACCATATACTCTACACACAGCCCATACGTGCAAGTATGGACTCACCAGTCAGTTCGCACATCGCTGGGCCACTTTTCTTGTCGGGCGAGCATACTCCGGGAGCTCCTTAAGCCAGACTATAACGACCCAAAATTTTCTACTTAATTTAAGGTTGCTACTGTATACATATCATAAACATTGCATGCGGAAGACTTCATTTAAATTCCATAAAAACATAACCTTTATCTTGAAAACACAGTCATGGACTTACGTATTTCAAAAACATCTTTAAAACGACACAACAAAAAGAGTAAATAAAATAAATAAATATTTAAGTTAAAAAACATCATATTCTAGCCTAAGTCTAACAAAATAAATACCACTATCCTATGCATGTGCCATGGTCTCGAGTTGCGATGCCATCGTCAGCCGTACAGGAATGTCTCGCCTTAACCTGAAAAATGTAGTAGCACATGGTTTGAGTATTTAAAGAAATACTCAGTAAGTGACCCCACTATTGGGGTTAAATTCCACAATCACATGCAACGAAATGATGGGACCTATCTTTCGTTTTCGTTTCGTTTCGCTTCGTTTCGTTTTTCCTACGGTGCTGTCCTAACGGGTAAACTTTGGACGTGTACCATATATTCTACACACAAACCATACGTGGAAGTATGGGCTCACCAGCTAGTTCGCACACCGCTGGGCCACTTTCATTACCCGGTGGGCATACTCTTGGAGCCCCTTATGCCGGGACCCGTTAGAACTAGTAACCGTCACGGCAGCGCTATGCAAAGCATAACGATCGTTGTCCTGCCATTGGATGTACGCGTCCGTACCCTCGTGATGGAATAGGGGTATCCCCCAAATGCATGAACACACATAATGCATGAGGTCCCCATGTTTCTACTTTTTATCATTAATGAATATAACCCCGCTATCATCTTTCATTCGTATCATATTCTTTCTCATATCGTTCATCATTCATGTCGGGGTTACATTTCATTTCATTTATCGTGATATCATGTCGTTCATAACATACTGTATACATACAATTTAGAAAGCATAACAAAACGCTCCATGCTTTTAACATGTCATTTCATAATATGCAATTCATACAACAATTACCTCAATGGTCACATAAAACAATCTAAACATAACATATCACATCACAATATATCGTATCATAAACATGTCATATTGTAAGCACTTCGTGGTCATATCGTTTCCTAACTTATCATTGCCTTAACGTTCTTATACCTATCACAGTTATTTCGTTCCGTGAATGTACCTTAGCCATAACATCACAGGAACGTGTCCTAACGCTATCGTTCTATCAATCTATCCCAAACCTATCCCTTTCTACCCATATCCTAACCATATCCTTTCATCCATCTCTCCTATCCATAGCACTCTGGTATGTAACCTAACCCTAACATTTCATAAACGTCTCTTATTCCTATCATTACGTTTCATTTTGTGCATCATTCTCGTATCCTATCTCAAAACCTATCCTTGAACACATCGTACTATAATTATTATCATACAATTCACATATTATAACATAAGATAAACATAATATAAGCATACCGATTAACAGATAATTCACACATATCAGTATATATGACACGTGCAGAACCACAGGCACGTGTCAACATCAAATATAACCATGCCGATAGTAAGGTCACTTACATGATTAGCTTAGGCTGGCGTCACCAGTTTATCCTTAAGAAAGTTCGACTTTGTCCTTTGTATTCAAGTCAACCTATAGGAACCATGACATCAACATCAAGTTCAATTCTCTATATTATACCATGCTTCACGTGTTATACTTCATGCGAGCATCAGAGACTTTGTTTATATTTATAATTTTATTTTTATTAAAGATTTCATTTTCTATTATTACTGTTTTAGAAAGCATATTGTTACTGTTAAAGAATTGGATGAGTTTCTTGGTGTCTGATTTTACTGTTTTACCTTTCAATTATGTTTACCAAATCTTCCCTCTTCTTTCCCAGTTTTATTTACTCTGTTAAATTTGATTGAGGTATTCACGGTTAGGCTTTTTCTTTTTAATTGATTCTTGTGTGTGATTTACTATAACTATTCTAGGTGATTTCCTATCACAGATACAATGCTATCTAAAATCTAAATAATTGGATAAGAAAAAAAAGAAGATCTGATTTATTTCTTTTTCGTGTAACAATTAGATTAAGGAAGAGGAGATCTGAAATATAGAGACATCTAAAATATAAAGAGATCTAAAATAACTTACGGCGAAATCTCTCTCGAGATACATTTGGAGCATCACTTGTAAATTTGCTGATTGACATTTTGGTTTTTCCCTTTTTTTTCTCTCTCTCTTCTTGTTGCAGGAATTTCTAGAGGTGGTTTCAGAGGATGGTTCAGATCTGACAGGGAGATGTAACCGTAACCTCTTCTCTTAATTAATTAATCCATTTTTTTAAAATTATTATTATAATTTATTTATTTATTTATCTATTTATCTCTTTTTGTTATTATTATTTTTTATTATTATTATTATTTTATTTTAGGGTTGTTACATCATATACCTCTAATAAAAACTTTCGTCCTCGAAAGTGCTTTAATCTTGGAATCATCGAGTCCTTATTCTAAGAGTGCTTTCTTAAGTCTTGAAGTACCACTAAGGAAAAATTCTTAAGTATGCCCTCATTCGTATGGGTCATAAACATTTCTTTATATGCATAAATCTATCCTAAAGTCTTTCATAAATTCTTAACAAGTACGCCCTCATCCATATAGATCATAAAAACCTTGATTTCTTTACATTCATAAGTTTTTCGTACGCATCTAGTTGTTAAGAATACAAATTATGGAAAATGATGGAGAAGTTTTATAGATACTACCCAAAGAGAGGTGTGAAGTGAGCAGCACAGCGTACCACTTTCCAAGATCCTTCTACATCCTTGTAGGTTGTCCTATTTCATTGTAACTAAGTGTTCCAAATGATATAAAAGAATGTTACAAGTCAGATAAGTTTACTTCTATTTTAAAAGGGTTTTAAACAGAACATCTCATCAAGTTCTGACAACTTTACTTGGAGCCAAACTGACAACAAAATTTTTGAAAAATCTCACCAAAACCTTTGTAGCAAAAAGATATCTCCATGAAATGTGATCCTTGTCTTCTAACCAACGGCCTTGGCTAGAAATGTACTGTGAGTTTCGAAAACTAAGGATGAAGATCGCTGGACAAAAACAATTGTATTAATCCTCCTCAAGGAACCAGCTTGCAATAATCTTATGCCAAAATTAGTTTCCAGTAAAGGAAATATTTTAGTTAGCTTCAACATTCATCTGCTCATTTTGTTAACATTTTATTTATTTAGAGTGCATGACAACTCATGTCTTCCATATATGGTATATTTTCATATTCATAATATATAAGTTTATTACTGTACAATTTCGCATTAGAATATAAGTGAGAATACTACTATCCTTATATATGTTTCCGGATGACATTGGTTGTTATCAATTGTCGAAGGGAATACTGTTATCCTTATATCTTTTCCTCTTGGTTCGTATCTCAAAGTTGTCCTAATCCTTAATATCGTATGAGTCTCATATAAGCAAATTTTCATAGTATTTTGAGTCTTTCAAGGTCTTAAAAACATCTTAGAATTCTCATAAGAGTATTTTGGTCATTTACCCCCAAATCTTGGTTTAATTCCTCAACATATTTCAATGGCTATGTAACTTTGTATAATCCCTTCATATCCGGACATAAGACGCCTCATCAACTTTCATGTTATTTGGAGATCACTTTGGTCATAAGCCCAGTGGTACATAATTATAGGGGCATTTTAGTCATTTTACACCTACCCTTGGTTTAGCCCATTATCATATTCTAATGGTCACCAAAATTTCATAAATAACCTTATTGCGTCATATTGATTCTTCTCATAAATTTCATGAGCAACTTAACTCATTTAGTAGGTTTGTGGCTCAGACGCTTCATTGCAATCAATGTTCATGTGGACACTAAGGTTAGTAAACTTACTCCCCAATCAGATATTATGTTGCCGATATAGACCGAAATTCTGTTCCGGTCCAATTCTGATACCGGGGCTTTGCAATATTTGACTGATCACAATTTTTGTATAGTCCATTTACTATAGAAGTTCCGAGGGAATTCACTAGAGGAATGGTTCCAATAAAAATTGTTCATTCTCTATATTTTTAATAATAAAAAAAAAATTGTTTTCCTTTCCTCATTATTGTCTGTATTTGTATTGTTTGTAACTGTCCACTTGATTTGGTTCATCATTAATGTCTCATCTTTGTAGATGAACTACATATGCAAATTTGCCTATTTTCCCATACAAAATCAAGAAATTTGTAATATTTCTTCTCTTTGGGCTACTTACCCCAATTCCAGTAAATTTTGGAGTCAAAATCATGACATGACACCGGCTAAAAACTCCACCCTAACCCAATGCAAATCGAATGCACTAGTAAATCACATGGATCTATGAACGACTTACTGTATTTAATTTGTGGCCAAGCTAGTTAAACTTTGAGAATTTGGTAACTTTCATGGTAAACATTGTCAAATAGGCTTTTCTCTCGGTATATCTTATCTAGCACAACACCAAACTAACGTTCCTATAACCATAACGGGAAGGCACCACAACCTTTTTATTTTTTTATATATATTTTTTTTTCAACCCGTTTGCAATATCAAGAAGGGGCATAACAAAATTCTCTTCTAAAAAGTGTATTATATAAGCATGGTGGATATCCTCCGATGCCATAAAACTTGGGATACTTAATAATCAAACTTAAGATGACAGTCTTGAAACCTTAACCATGGTAATACCTTCTAACCAGGTTGACATTGCTAGGAAAATTCATTGATAATTTTCTACAACAATTTGTTTATGTTGAGCTTCCTGGAGTGCGTTCATGTACCATGAGGAGGATTACCACAAAATTTCTGGTTGATTTAGAGACAATGTCCCACTGTAATCCTTGTGTATCCCCCACCCAAGTCCATCTTAAATCATGGTTTCTTAAATTTAAAGTATCTTGACAATCTCATACTATAGTCCCTCTCCATATACCTCTAAAATTTTGACCATGATCGTAAAGCTTCATCCAAACTGTGGATTGATACTTTTAAATTACCTCATAACTTCCATAATTGCGATTTTTTTTTATTTTTTTAATTTTCAACTCGTATTAAGGGGGAAAGTTTTTTTTATGTCTCACTACTTCCAAAGCTCAAATCCATTAAAGACACTTATGACATTCACCAATCAGTTTAAGTATACACGTTTTAAACTTTTATGGTCTTAATTCAGTTTTTTTTTTCTTTTTCTTTTTCTTACTGATACTTTAATTTCATCTTTACACACTTCAAAGTTATAAATTTTTCTTTCAAACACTACCACTTTTAATATCATAGTATACTAAAAGATATTGCCATTTATCAAGCTTCTCGGGTCATTTTCATTTCATTTGAGACTACTTACACGTCTTCGTTGGTACATTCCTTTCCATCTCTAAGGTCATAGCACTAAGTAATTTATCTATGTTCGAGACGTCTAACTGAAGCATATGACATTCCTTAACAAAATCATTTTCACACATAAACTAACATTTAGTAGCCTACTAAAACTTTATCTACCCTATTTATCGTACCAACCTCAGTAAAACCTAAACATCATCAATACAACAATTTACATTCAAATTCCACGCAACCTAAAACATAAAATATTATACATTATAATAAATATAGAATTAAGCCAACAATAACGCAGACAACTATAATACAATCAATGGTGTAAAAAATTTCAATATGAATTATATTTTATAATGACCAAGCAATAACAACATACACAATCAAAGACATTTCATTTTCTTATCTTACGCAAGACATACCTGACGGGGACGGGGCATCGACGGTGGGACCATGAAACATGCCAAGCCTACATCGTAGGCTAGTCTATAAGATCTATAACCTAGGGCTCTGATACCAACTGTAACGACCCAAAATTTTTCTACTTAATTTAAGGTCGCTACTGTATACATATCATAAACATTGCATGCGGAAGACTTCATTTAAAATTCCATAAAACATAACCTTTATCTTGAAAACACAGCCATGGACTTACGTATTTCAAAAAACATCTTTAAAACGACACTACAAAAGAGTAAATAAAATAAATAAACATTTAAGTTAAAAACATCCTATTCTAGCCTAAGTCTAACAAAATAAATACCACTATCCTATGCATGTGCCATGGTCTCGAGTTGCGATGCCGTCGTCAGCCGTACAGGAATGTCTCGCCTTAACCTGAAAAATGTAGTAGCACATGGCTTGAGTATTTAAAGAAATACTCAGTAAGTGACCCCACTATTGGGGTTAAATGCCACAATCACATGCAATGAAATGATGGGACCAATCTTTTGTTTCGTTTCGTTTCGTTTCGTTTCGTTTTTCCTACGGTGCTGTCCTAACGGGTAAACTTTGGACGTGTACCATATACTCTACACACAGCCCATACGTGCGAGTATGGGCTCACCAGCTAGTTCGCACACCGCTGGGCCACTTTCATTACCCGGTGGGCATACTCTGGGAGCCCCTTATGCCGGGACCCGTTAGAACTAGTAACCGTCACGGCAGCGCTATGCAAAGCATAACGATCGTTGTCCTGCCATTGGATGTACGCGTCCATACCCTCGTGATGGAATAGGGGTATCCCCCAAATGCATGAACACACATAATGCATGAGGTCCCCATGTTTCTACTTTTATCATTAATGAATATAACCCCGCTATCATCTTTCATTCGTATCATATCCTTTCTCATATCATTTCACATATCGTTCATCATTCATGTCGGGGTTACATTTCATTTCATTTATCGTGATATCATGTCATTCATAACATACTGTATACATATAATTTAGAAAGCATAACAAAACGCTCCATGCTTTTAACATGTCATTTCGTAATATGCAATTCATACAACAATTACCTCAATGGTCACATAAAACAATCTAAACATAACATATCACATCACAATATATCGTATCATAAACATGTCATATTGTAAGCACTTTGTGGTCATATCGTTTCCTAACTTATCATTGCCTTAACGTTCTTATACCTATCACAGTTATTTCTTTCCGTGAATGTACCTTAGCCATAACATCACAGGAACGTGTCCTAACGCTATCGTTCTATCAATCTATCACAAACCTATCCCTTTCTACCCATATCCTAACCATATCCTTTCATCCATCTCTCCTATCCATAGCACTCTAGTATGTAACCTAACCCTAATGTTTCATAAACGTCTCTTATTCCTATCATTACGTTTCATTTTGTGCATGCATCATTCTCGTATCCTATCTCAAACCTATCCTTGAACACATCGTACCAT
This sequence comes from Cucurbita ficifolia, assembly GCA_033971965.1. Classification (NCBI taxonomy): domain Eukaryota; kingdom Viridiplantae; phylum Streptophyta; class Magnoliopsida; order Cucurbitales; family Cucurbitaceae; genus Cucurbita; species Cucurbita ficifolia. Next base: position 21,169 of record JASJUX010000029.1, on the reverse strand, counting down.
AATTATTATCATACAATTCACATATTACAACATAAGATAAACATAATATAAGCATACCGATTAACAGATAATTCACACATATCAGTATATATGACACGTGCAGAACCACAGGCACGTGTCAACATCAAATATAACCATGCCGATAGTAAGGCCACTTACCTGATTAGCTTAGGCTTGCGTCACCAGTTTATCCTTAAGAAAGTTCGAATTTGTCCTTTGTATTCAAGTCAACTTGTAGGAACCATGACATCAATGTCAAGTTCAATTCTCTATATTATACCATGCTTCACGTGTTATAGTTCATGCGAGCATCAGAGACTTTGTTTATATTTATAATTTTATTTTTTATTAAATATTTCATTTTCTATTATTACTGTTTTAGAAAGGATATTGTTACTGTTAAAGAATTTGATGAGTTTCTTGGTGTCTGATTTTACTGTTTTACCAATTATGTTTACCAAATCTTCCCTCTTCTTCTTCTTCCCCGGTTTTATTTACTCTGTTAAATTTCATTGATGTATTCACGGTTAGACTTTTTCTTTTTATTGATTCTTGTGTGTGATTTACTATAACTATTCTAGGGTGATTTCCTATGATACAATGCTATCTAAAATCTAAATAATTGGATAAGGAAAAAAAAGAGATCCGATTTATTTCTCTTTCGTGTAACAATTATATTAAGGAAGAGGAGATCTGGAATATAAAGAGATCTAAAATATAAAGAGATCTAAAATAACTTACCGCGAAATCTCTCTCGAGATACATTTGCAGCATCAGTTGTAAATTTGCTGATTGACATTTTGGGTTTTCCCTTTTTTTTTCTCTCTTTTTTTGTTGCAGGAATTTCTATAGGTGGTTTCATGGTTCAGATCTGACAGGGAGATGTAACCGTAACCTCTTCTCTTAATTAATTAATCCATTTTTTTAAAATTATTATTATAATTTATTTATTTATTTATCTATTTATCTATTTATCTCTTTTTATTATTATTATTATTATTATTATTATTTTATTTTAGGGTTGTTACACAGACACCCGTTAGAACTAGTAACCGTCACGACAGTATTATGTAAAACATAATGATCGTACCCCCACCATTGGTGTACGCGTCCGTACCATCGTGATGGAATAGGGATATCCCCCAATGCATGAGCACACATAATGCATGAGGTCCCAATATTTTTTTCCTAACTTCGACATTATTAAATATAACCCCTCTATCGTTTTACATTCATATCATATCATTTCTCATTTTTCAGTTCTCATATCATGCATAATTCTAACAGGGTTATATTTCATGTCACTTATCATGATATCATGTCATTCATAACATGCTGTATACATACAATTTAGGAGATATAACATAACGCTTCATGCTTTTAACATATCATTTTATAACGTGCGATTCATACAACAATTACCTCAACGGTCACACAAAACAATCTAAACATAACATATCACATCACAATATATCATATCATAAACATGTCAATTGATCACATGTCTCGTACCATAACATATTTCATATCATTTTCATATCATATCACAATAAATAAATAAATAAATAAATAAATAAATAAATATATATATATATATATATATATATATATATATCCGTTCTTCACATGTCATATCATAGTCATATCATATCGTAAACACTTCGTAGTCATGTCCTTCCCTAACTTATCATAGCCTTAACGTCCTTAGACATATCACAGTCGTATTGTTACCTGAACGTACTTTAGTCATAACGTTACAGGAACGCATCCTAATGTTATTGTTCTATCAATCTATCATAAACCTATCCCTTTCTACCCATAACCTAATCATATTCTTTTATCAATCTCTCATATCAATAGCACTTTGGTATGTTACCTAACCTTAACGTTTCTTGAACGTATCTTACTCCTATCGTTACATTTCGTTTTGTGCAACCTTCTCGTATCCTATCTCAAACATATCATTGAACACATCGTACCGTAATTATTATCATACAATTCTCATATTATAACATATCAGAAGCATGTCGATCCACAAACAATTCACACATATCAATATATATGACACGTGCAGAACTACGGGACACGTGTCAACATCATATATAATCATGTCGATAGTAAGGACACTTACCTAGTTAGCTTAAGTTGTTGTCACGAATATATCCTTAATGAAAATCTGATTCTGTCATTTGAAATCCAAGTCAACTTATGTGAGCCCATGACATCAGTTTCAAGTTTGAACTCTATAAAATTAATTCTCTGATTTACATTGGTCCATTGTTAAAAATGTTATATATCTATAGTTATATTTTTATTAAAAATCTTATTTTCTATGGTTACGGTTGTATAAAAAAGTTGATAGAGTTATTTCAAAGTTATTCTGTGCTTTCATGCCCTCTATATTTAGTTTAAGTTTTTTTTTAATTCCCCAATTTCCTTCTTTTTTTTTTTTTTTTCTTTATCGGTTGCCTTTTAATTTTGTTCACATGTATTCCAAATTTCTAGTGGATCCATGTTTTCAATTCTTTCTTGATTCGTGTTTCCTTTTGTTCACGTTTTCTTTTGTTCACAAATTTTCTTGGCAATTTTATTTGTATTCGATTCATTTGGCTACTGATATAAATTTAATCTAATATTACTAATCTGACGTGATTTACTAGAATTCGTATAAATGATTGACATTTAGTTGGTAACTCAAAGCTAAACCATTGTAATGATTTTATGAAGATCTAACTATAATTGGCTATGATTTCTAAACAAAATAGGATCAAAGAAAATGGGGTTTTAATATATACCTTATCCTATCTTCACCTAAATCTCCATCTTGAATCTCAACTGGGTAAAGTCATTCTTATTTTTTCCTCAAAGTAAATCTGACAATGTTGTTTTTCTGTTTCTTTTTGCAATAGCTGTTACTTTGCAAGATAGATAATTGAGGGAAGAGATGAGAGGGTGGTGGAGAGAGAAGTGGGGAAGGGTTGTTTCTTCTTTTTTTTTTTTTTTTTTGTTTCTTCTTTTTTTTTTTTTTTTTTTTAACGCAATCTTTTTTATAATTATTTTTATTTATTTATTTATGGTTTTTTTTTCTATTAAAAATCTCTTTCACAACTACCATTTCATAAACATCTAAATAGTTTTGCATGTAGAAAGCCTTGAGATACTTGAAAATTCAATTTTAAATAAGTAACGTGAGGCCTTAACTAAAGTAACATCATTAGAACGTTATGTGGCTAAAAATTTCATCACTAACTTACTCAAAACCAATCATACCGACATAAAATTACGTCAATACATCAAGAAAAAGAGTCATATTACACTATGAAACATATTCGCATTGAAGTACTAAAACGATTATAATGGTATAACATCTAGTTGGTTTTATCTATCATGAGTCCCCATCCCCACTCCATCTCGGTCAGAGTTTCATAACTTTTAAGTCATATTTTGGAAATAACATACCATCTCATCTCCATACCCCTCTCCCAAATCATAGCTCAATAATTTTAAATCACATCATATGTAACGACCCGAAATTTTCTACTTAATTTAAGGTCGCTACTGTATACATATCATAAACATTGAATACGGAAGACTTCATTTAAATTCCATAAAACATAACATATATCTTAAAAACACAGCCATGGACTTACGTGTTTCAAAAACATCTTTAAAACGACACAACAAAAGAGTAAATAAAATAAATAAACATTTAAGTTAAAAACATCCTATTCTAGCCTAAGTCTAAGAAAATAAATACCACTATCCTATGCATGTGCCATGGTCTCGAGTTGCGATGCCGTCGTCAGCCGTACAGGAATGTCTTGTCTAACCCTGAAAAATGTAGTAGCACATGGCTTGAGTATTTCTAAGTGACCCCCTTATCGGGGTTATGCAACAATCACAAGCAATGAAATGATGGGACCTATCTTTCATTTCGTTTCGTTTCCTTTTTCCTACGGTACTGTCCTAACGGGTAAACTTTGGACGTGTACTATATACCCTACACACAGCCCATACGTGCGAGTATGGGCTCACCAGCTAGTTCGCACACCGCTGAACCACTTTCATTACCCGGTGGGCATACTCTGGGAGCCCCTTATGCCGGGACCCGTTAGAACTAGTAACCGTCACGGCAGCGCTATGCAAAGCATAACGATCGTTGTCCATCCATTGGATGTACTCATCCGTACCCTCGTGATGGAAGAGAGGTATCCCCCAAATGCATGAACACACATCATGCATGAGGTCCCAATATTTCTACTTTTATCATTAATGAATATAACCCCGCTATCATCTTTCATTCGTATCATATCCTTTCTCATATCATTTCACATATCGTTCATCATTCATATCGGGGTTACATTTCATTTCATTTATCGTGATATCATGTCATTCATAACATACTGTATACATACAATTTAGAAAGCATAACAAAACGCTCCATGCTTTTAACATGTCATTTCATAACGTGCAATTCATACAACAACTACCTCAATGGTCACACAAAACAATTTAAACATAACACATCACATCACAATATATCGTACAATTCACATATTATAACATAACATAAACATAATATAGGCATACCGATTCACAGATAATTCACACATATCAGAACATATGACACGTGCAGAACCACAGTCACGTGTCAACATCAAATATAACCATGCCGATAGTAAGACCACTTACCTGGTTAGCTTAAGCCGTTGTAAAGAATATATCCTTAATGAAAGTTTGATTCCGTCCTTTGAAATCCACGTCAACCTATGTGAGTCAATGACATCAGTTTGAAGTTTGAACTCTGTAAAATTATTTCTCTAATTTCAACTCACAAAATTTGCTGGAGTTCTTTGCCCTTATATTTACCGTTTTATTTTTTTAAATTATGTTGACCAAATCTTTCTGCGATCTTCCCTCTTCCCTCCTCCTTAAATAGTTTCGTTCTATATTTTCGCAACAGATATTATTCTTAATCTATATTTATTTTAATTCTGTAAACAGATATTATTGGCCAATTTTAATGGCTACAATCTTACGAATTTATAGATCTGCCAACTAAAATTTTAATTTTATTGATATGCGATCTGATTATTACAAGATCTATAAAATATGAGATAAAGGAAAGAAGATCTGATCCTAAATTAATTTCTTATAACAATCAGAATAAAAAGGAAATTTGAGATAGGACTTTACCGTAATAACATACCAAAATCTCTCTAAATCTGGATCATAATTGCTTCTTTGATGAAAAGCCATTTTTCTTTTCCTCAAATCAAAACAGTTTTCTGTTTATTTTATTTTTGACTAATTGTGATAGAGGAGAGAGGTGGGGTTGGGATCAGAGTTTAGTGGGGAGGAGTGAGGAAGAATTATTTTGTTTTGTTTTTTTTTTTTTTATTATTATTTTTTTAAACGGAATAATCATTTTTTCTTTGGTTATTTATTTATTTATTTTTGGGCTATTACATCATCTACCTCTAAAATAAACTTTCGTCCTCGAAAGTGTTTTAATCTTGGAATAACTCGAGTCCTTATTCTAAGAGTTCTTTGTTAAGTCTTGAAGTACCACTAAGGAAAAATTCTTAACAAGTACGCCCACCCTCATTCATATGGATCATAAACATTTCTTTACATGCATAAATCCTACCTAAAGTCTTTCATAAATTCTTAACAAGTACGCTTCATCCATATAGATCATAAAAATCTTGATTTCTTTACATACATAAGTCTTTCTTAACCATCTAGTTGTTAAGAATAAAAATTTTGAAAATTGTGGAAATTTTTTATAGATACTACCCAAAGGGAGGTGTAATGTGAGCAGCACATCATACCGTTTTCCAAGGTCCTTCTACATCTTTGAAGGTTGTCCTATTTCATTGTAACTAGAACCGCTTTCCAAGGTTTTTCTACATCCTTGAAGGTTGTCCTATTTCATTGTAACTAGATGTTCCAAATGATATAAAAGAACTGCAAGTCAGATAAGTTTACTTCTATTTTGAAAGGGTTTTACAAGGAACATCTCATCAAATTTTGACAACGTTGCTGGGAGCCAATCTGATACAAAAATTTTGAAAAATCTCCTCAAAACCTTTGTAGCGAAGAGATATCTCCATGAAACATGATCCTTGTCTTCTAGCCAACGTCCTTGGCAAGAAACGTACCGTGAGTTTAAGAAACTTAAGATGAATATCGGTGGACACAAAAACCATTGTATTAATCCTCCTCAAGTAACCAACTTGCAATAATCTTATGTCAAAGTCTCTAGTAAAGGAAATATCTTAATTAGCGCCAACATTCATCTACTCATTTTGTTAACATTTTATTTATTTGAAGTGCATGACAACTCATGCCTTTCATATATGTTGTATTTCCAATTCCATAATATATAAGTTTATTAATGTTCAATTTCGCATTAGAATATAAGTGAGAATCGTATCTGTTTCCTGATGACATTGGTTGTTATCAAATGTCGGAGAGAATACTGTTATCCTTATATCTTTTCCTCTTGATTCATATCCCAAAGTTGTCTTAATCTCCTTAAGATCTTCCATACTCATCCTTAATATCGTATGAGTCTCATATAAGTTTTTGTAGTATTTTGAGTCTTTCAAGGTCTTAAAAACGTCATAGAATTTTCATAAGGGTCTATTGGTCATTTACCACCCCAAATCTTGGTTTAATTCTTCAACATATTCCAATGGTCTTGTAACATTGTGTAATCCCATTACACCATGACATAAGGCTCCTCATTAAATTTCATGTCATTTAGAGGTCACTTTGGTCATAAACTAGTGTACCCAATTATAGGGGCATTTTAGTCATTTTACAACTACACTTGGTTTAGACCGTTATCATAACCTAATGGTCACCAAAATTCATACATAATATTATCATGTCATATTGAGCGTTCTCCTAAAATTTCATGAGCAACATAATTCATCTAAGATTTGAGGCTCAAGCACTTCATTGAAATAAATGTTCATGTGTACAATAAGGTTGACAACTTACACAATCTCAATAGTGCCTCACTTTTTTTTTTTTTTCTTTTCACCCATGATTCCATCTACTTGATCAATTGTTTTACTCGTTTCTGCTCTACATTGTTATCCAAATCAGATTTTCTAACTTAGCTAAAGGTTCACTAATTGACCTTTTTGTCCATACATTTTTAGAATCTCATTTTAAAATATGGGATCTTGGCCCACACAAGAAAGTTGATAAAACTCCCAAAATGGCACTCTCTTTTGATCTTTTTTTATTTATTTTTTTTTCTCCTTTTATCATTAAAGAAAGACAAAGAAAAATTTCAGGGTAGAAACATTCTCGAGAATTTCTCTTAAGATTCAAACCATGATAAAACTAGAATAGATATTTTATGTTTCCTACTCACATGCGCTCATATCTTTGCCTCTCGATCAATCTCTAATTTCAATCTTTCTCCCCAATCAGATATTATGGTGCTAGTATAGACCAAAATTTCGTTATAGTCAATTCTGACCGGTAATAGATCCCGGGGCTTTGCAATATTTGATTGATCAAAATTCTGTATAGTCCATCTACTAAAGAAGTTCTCATGGAATTCATTAGATGAATGTTTCCAATTAAAAATGGTTTGTTCTCTGTATTTTTAATAAAAAGAATTGTTTTCCTTTCCTCATTTTTGTTTGTATTTGTATTATTTGTAAGTGTCCACCTGATTTGGTTCATCATTAATGTCTCATCTTTGTAGATTAATTACATATACAAATTTGCCTATTTTTCCATAAAAATAAAGAAATTTATAATATTTCTTCTCTTTCGGCTACCTACCCCAATTCTAGTAAATTTTTGGAGTCAAAATCATGACATGAAACTGGTTAAAAACTCCACCCTAATCCAATGCAAATTGAATGCACTAGTAAATCACATGGAACCATGAACGACCTACTGTATTTGATTTGTGGTGAAGCTAGAGTTTGAGAATTTGGTAACCTTCATTGGAAACATTGTCAAATAGTCTTTTCTCTTGGTATACCTTATCTAGTATAACCCAAAACTAATATTCCTATAACCACAATGGAAAGGCATCACAACCCTTTCAATGCCTTTGTAATATCAAGAGTGGACTTGACAAAATTCTCTTCTAAAAATTTGTATTATATAAGCATGGTGGATATCCTCAGATGCTATAAAACTTGGGATACTTAAAAAAAATCAAACTTAAAATGACAGTCTTGAAACCTTAACTATAGTAATACCTTTTAACCAGGTTGACATTGCTAGGAAAAATTCATTGATACTTTTTCTACCACAATTTGTTTATGTTGAGCTTTTTTGTAATGCATTCGTGTAACATAAGGAAAATTACACAACACTTCTAGTTGATTTAGAGACAATGTCCCACCTCTGGAATCTTTGTGTATCCTCAACCCAAGTCCGTCTTAAATCATGGTTTCTTAAATTTAAGGTATCTTGACAATCTCATACTGTAGTATCTTTCCATATACCTCTAAAATTTTGACCATGATCGTAATGCCTCATCCAACCTGTGGCTCGATACTTTTAAATCACCTCATAACTTCCATACTTGCGGTTGTATTCTGAAAATTTGTATTAAGGCAAGTTAGCTTCCACTAGAATCATTTATGTCAATCAATTTAAGTATACAATGTTTTAAACTTTTATGGTCTCAACTTAAGTTTTTTTTTTTTTTTTTTTTTTTTTTTTTTTTTATTTTTACATACTTCATAGTTATAAAATTTTCTTTCCGACACTATCACCTTTAATATCTATAGCATACTATGAGATATTGCCATTTATCAAGCTTCCTACGTCATTTTCATTTCTTTTGGAATTCCTTACATGTCATTATACGTGGGTACATTCCCTTCCATCTCTATGGTCATAACACTGAGTAATTTATCTATGTTCGAGACGTCTAACTGAAGCATATGATATTCCCTAACAAAATCGTTTTCACGCATACACTAGCATTTAGTGGCTTACTAAAACTATAACTACTCATTCACAGTACCAACCTCAGTAAATCTAAACATCATCAATACAACAATTCACATTCACATTCCATGCAAGGTAAAACATAACATATTCTACATTATAATAAATATAGAATTAAGCCTACAATAATGCAGTAAATTATAATACAATCAATGGAGTAAAAGTCCAATTATGAGTTATATTTTATAATGACCAAGCAATAACAACATACACAATCAAGGACGTTTCATTTTCTTATCTTACGCAAGACATACCTGACGGAGACGGGGCATCGACGGTGGGACCATGAAACATGCCAAGCCTACATCGTAGGCTAGTCTACAAGATCTATAACCTAGAGCTCTGATATCAACTGTAACGACCCGAAATTTTCTACTTAATTTAAGGTCGCTACTGTATACATATCATAAACATTGAATGCGGAAGACTTCATTTAAATTCCATAAAACATAACATATATCTTAAAAACACAGCCATGGACTTACGTGTTTCAAAAACATCTTTAAAACGACACAACAAAAGAGTAAATAAAATAAATAAACATTTAAGTTAAAAACATCCTATTCTAGCCTAAGTCTAAGAAAATAAATACCACTATCCTATGCATGTGCCATGGTCTCGAGTTGCGATGCCGTCGTCAGCCGTACAGGAATGTCTTGCCTTACCCTGAAAAATGTAGTAGCACATGGCTTGAGTATTTAAAGAAATACTCAGTAAGTGACCCCCTTATCGGAGTTATGCAACAATCACAAGCAATGAAATGATGGGACCTATATTTCGTTTCGTTTCGTTTCATTTTTCCTACGGTACTGTCCTAACGGGTAAACTTTGGACGTGTACCATATACTCTACACACAGCCCATACGTGCGAGTATGGGCTCACCAGCTAGTTCGCACACCGCTGGGCCACTTTCATTGCCCGGTGGGCATACTCTGGGAGCCCCTTATGCCGGGACCCGTTAGAACTAGTAACCGTCATGGCAGCGCTATGCAAAGCATAACGATCGTTGTCCTGCCATTGGATGTACGCGTCCGTACCCTCGTGATGGAATAGGGGTATCCCCCAAATGCATGAACACACATAATGCTCCCAATATTTCTACTTTTATCATTAATGAATATAACCCCGCTATCATCTTTCATTCGTATCATATCCTTTCTCATATCATTTCACATATCGTTCATCATTCATATCGGGGTTACATTTCATTTCATTTATCGTGATATCATGTCATTCATAACATACTGTATACATACAATTTAGAAAGCATAACAAAACGCTCCATGCTTTTAACATGTCATTTCATAACGTGCAATTCATACAACAACTACCTCAATGGTCACACAAAACAATTTAAACATAACACATCACATCACAATATATCGTACAATTCACATATTATAACATAACATAAACATAATATAGGCATACCGATTCACAGATAATTCACACATATCAGAACATATGACACGTGCAGAACCACAGGCACGTGTGAACATCAAATATAACCATGCCGATAGTAAGGCCACTTACCTGGTTAGCTTAAGCCGTTGTAAAGAATATATCCTTAATGAAAGTTTGATTCCGTCCTTTGAAATCCACGTCAACCTATGTGAGTCAATGATATCAGTTTGAAGTTTGAACTCTATAAAATTATTTCTCTCATTTCAACTGACAAAATTTGATGGAGTTCTTTGCCCTTATATTTACTGTTTTATTTTTTAAATTATGTTGACCAAATCTTTCTGCGATCTTCCCTCTTCCCTCCCCTTCATTATTTTCGTTCTATATTTTCAAACAGATATTACTCTTAATCTATATTTATTTTAATTCTGTAAACAGATATTGGATTTATAGATCTGCCAACTAAAATTTTAATTTTATTGATATGAAGATCTAATCCTAAATTAATTTCTTATAACAATCCGAATAAAAAGGAAATTTGAGATAGGATTTTACCGTAATACCAAAATCTCTCTAAATCTGGATCATAATCTGCTTCTTTGTTGAAAAGCCATTTTTCTTTTCCTCAAAACGCTTTTCTGTTTATTTTTTTTGACGAATTGTGAGAGAGGAGAGAGGTGGGGTTGGGATGAGAGTTTAGTGGAGAGGAGTGAGGAAGAATTGTTTTGTTTTGTTTTTTTTGTTATTATTTTTTTTTAAACGGAATAATCATTTTTGTTTGGTTATTTATTTATTTATTTTTGGGCTATTAGATCATAATTTTTACCTTCTAATTTTTAAATTTATTAATAAACTTTACCATTTTCAAATTAGGGAGATTTCTTCTTTTCACTACTTCTAAATGAATTCGTGTTACATTAAAAAAAATTAATGTAAGTACACAATGTTTAAACTTTCATAGTGTTAGTAAATTTTTAATTTGGTAAACCCATATCATTCTTTTCATGTTTGTCACGACCAGATTTTATAGCTTCGAAAATTAGATCGAGACTAAAAGTAAGAAGCGAAAACAAACACAAATAAAAGTAAAATAAAAATAAAAAAGATAAACGTCCAATAAATTTAAATAAAAAAAAAAAAGTGAAGAACATCCAAATTAAATTCAATTATAAGACGAACTTGTACAAAATTTTACAAACTAGTAAACTATAAAACAAAATACAAAAGCCTCTAAAATGTAAAAATGAACTAACGCTCCTAAACGAAACTCCTCTATCACGTGTTTCTGAAATCTCACTCTCACCCGTTGTCACCTCCCCATTCAACTCCTTCGTCAAAATTTCCATATTTTCAAACAAGTTTTTGATTCTTTCCTTTTTTTTCATAACTTTCTCTACACAATTCAAATTAACTTAGTTTTTTTTTACGACGATGGTAGATTTTTAATCCATCCTTAATAAGGTACTTTCTCATAATTTTTTAGTCAATCACAACCAGAAAGGGTAGTTATTTACTAAGTATTTCTCATATGGTAACTTTTATTTATAAAACACTCACGTGTTAAAATGAAATAAAATAGTAAAAAATGGTAGCTATTTATTCTCGGGTCTCCTCTACCCAACTCGAATTAACTTAGTTTTTTTACTATCATGGTAGATTTTTAATCCATCTTATTTTCTCATAATTTTGTAGTCAATCACAACCAGAAAGGTAGCTATTTACTAACTATTTTCTCAAAATTTTTAGTCCATCACGGCAATAAATGGTAACTTTTATTTATAAAACACTCCCTTGTTAAAATCAAATAAATATAGTAAAAAAGGTAGCTATTTATTCTCGGGTCTCCTCTGCACTCCAGTCTACCCGCAGCTACCCGGTTTCCCATTTAGTGCTGCAGCAATCCTATTTCTTCTACGTGTGTTATAGCATCCCTGGATTGTCTACTCTTTTATATTTTTTTCGATCTCTATGTATGCCTTAATAATTGTTAAGTTGTTTTTTTTTAGAGAAGATGGTTAAAAATACTAGAGCTATTTTTATCCATCAAACCTACAAGTTTAGTAGGCCCAAAAACAGGCAAATAAAGGTCATGCTTTAGCATAAGTTCATTTATGTGATGGTGAGGTGAGATTATTTGGTGAAATCACCAAGTAAGTAAATGACGGTAAAAGTTCTCTGCTTATAATCATTTACAAAATCAAATAAATTATAAAAAAAAAAAAAATAATAATAATAAATAGTTAGACAATCAAATACATTATAAATAAATAAAAAGAGATAGACTATTTATAATAATCAAATAAATTATAAATAAACTAAAAAATAAATAAATAAATGGACTAATAGATTTATAATTAGGAAATCAAATAAATTAAAAATAAATAAAAAGAGCTAATAAATGGAACTAATAGACTATTTATAATAATCAAATAAATTAAAAATAAATAAATAAATGGACTAATAGATTTATAATTAGACAATAAATAAATTATAAATAAATAAAAATAAATAAAAATAGCAAGACTAATAGATGTTTATAATTCTTAAGAATCAAATAAATTATAAATAAAAAAAAAAAAAAAGTAATAAATGGAAAGACTAATGGACTAATAGACTAATGATACACGATATTTGTCGATAAAATGGGCTGATAATTATGTAAGCAGCCAAATATGTAGATATTTGTCGATAATATGCTAAATCATAATTTAAAGCTAAATATTCGAGAACTTAAAGTTTGGATCTGAAAAACTCAATTACTAGATGTTAATCCTACCGGACATACCCAATGCTCAGATTATATCGTAGACTCGAGAGCTATTTTTATATGAACAATTTGAATCAAATCATATATAGTTATACAAAGTGTGTCATATTCATATTGTTACCGGGCCGGGACCGATTACCTCACTAATATATTTTTATATGAACATCGGAGTAGTTACTACATTTTTTTAATAGATTTTTAGGTCCCAATGTTGAGTTCTACCAAGTAATGTTCTATTAATCTCAACATTACACTACATACCAAAAAAAATATGGAATCATAAATATTCTTATATGAACTATTTGAATCAAATCATCTGTACCTATTATAGAGTGTGTGATAATGATAGCGAGCCGTGACCAAGTGCCCCACCAACATATTTTTATATGAACCATTTGAATTAGAGAGTTATTACAAAATTTTTGGTAGATTTTTTTCGTTAAATGCTTGGATTACCAGACAAATTTTAAAATGAAACAAAAAAAGATTAAATTTTCTTTTTCATATATTTGTGAATTCAATCGGTTCTATTCAATATAGTAGAGGTTCGTAATCTAGTAATGATATACCACAGACTCGCAAATGTAAGATTATACTATAGAATTGGGAGCAGTATTTTTATATGAATATTATACTATAAAGTTGGGAGCAGTATTTTTATATGAATCAAATCATACGTATTAATTATAAAATATATTATATTGATAATGTTACTGAGTCGGGACCGAATACCCCACTAATATATATTTATAGTAACAATTTAAATCAAATTATTTGCAGTTATTATAAAATTTGTAGTAGGTCTTAAGCTTCTCAAACCGTACAAAGAGAATTTTAAAATACTATAAAATATTTTAATTTTTTTAAAAAAATGTTTAGGTTCTACTCTATAATAATCTATAAAACAAAATATGTATAATGTGTTTTGGAATTAAATTCGGTGTTTTTTTATTAATATAATAATAAAAAATAAGAAATTAGTCATAAAAAAAACAGCTCGAGCACGTGTAGGGAGGAAAATGAGAGATTAACACGTAGGGAAGAGTCGTGAATAGAGAAGAGTTGTGGTTGAGAGGTTGGAGAGGTTTTTAGTAAGCAGAGGAATTCTGTGTGTTTGAAGAAGGGATAAGAGGGTACACAACAAATATTAGGGTTTTGAGATTTCTGCCTGATTTAGTTTGATTAAACTCGAATAACAATTAGGAATAGAAAGAGAAAGGTTGGTGAGCAAGGTTTTTTAGAGAAAAAATGGCGATTTCGAGTCGAATCAAGTGTTCGAACAAAGGTAACGAAAAATCCATGTTATCGAACATTTAAAACTCGATATCAAAATGCATATTGTTTAATAAGGAATGAAATATGACTGGTTATAAAGAATGCTTATAAGAGAGTTTTCCACACCCTTATAAAGAATGGTTCATTTCCCTCTCCAACCGAAGTGGGATCTCATATATCGAAAGATGAGGACATGATACACACGTTATAAACTAGTTTATGGATCTAATAAACATAAAATTGAAAGTTTAGTAACTCAAATTGTTTTGAACCTAGAAACGGACAAACTTTGAATTTGAATTTTAAGGTTTGTTTGGTAACTATTTGGTTTTTGGTGTATAGGTTTTTGGTGTGTAGATTTTGTTATGCTGGTTGGATAAGATAGGTTTAAAAAGACTTATATTATTTGGAAGAAATTTGATTGGGTTGTTATTGTAAAACTAGATCTGTGCCGTTGCATCCATGCTTCGAGATTCTTCCTTCAATTTTAAGACTGTAATGATAGCTGTAAATTACAGACACTTGGCAAATGTACAAAAAAAAATGATCATTCTTTATTCATAGGTAGGACGTAAAAAGACATGACTCAACTGACTTCACTAATAACAAGAAAAAATAGCTAACAGAAATTTGCTACCTCAACACTTCCTCCCTTGAACTGAACTCGATCAAGAGTTTAGTTCACAACACTCATCCTAAACGCTTCTCTGATTCTTTGAAATGATGTCATCTTCAAAGTCTTTGTCATTATGTCAGCCAGCTGCTCCTCAGTGCTGCAATAGACCAATTTAATTACACCTTCCTTTGTCAATTCTCTGAGAAAATGGTATCGAACCCTTATGTGCTTTGACTTTCCGTGCATAACTGCATTTTTTGATAACTTGATAGTGGACGTGTTGTCACAAAACAGAATCATCTCTTCATCTTGTTCATGCCTGATTTCTTTCAATATCCTTTTCATCCAAATGGCTTGACAGACACATGTAGCTGCTACATACTCTGCTTCAGTAGTTGACAACGTGACGATTGGTTGCTTCCTTGAGAACCATGCCACAGCTCCTCCACTCATTAAGAAAACATAGCCTGAAGTGCTCCTACTGTCATCCACATCTCCTGCATAATTACTGTCGGTGTAGCCTAAGAGTTCACTCTTCCCTCCACGTTGATACCATATCCCAAATTCCAGAGTTCCCTTCAAGTACCTCATGATTCTTTTTGCAGTAGCAAAGTGCAACTCAGTAGGATTTGCCATAAAACGACTAATAAGACTTACCACAAACATCAAGTCAGGTCGTGTGGCTGTGAGATACATTAAGCTGCCCACCATTTGCTTATATAGCGTTGAATCGACCTTCACACCAGCTTCATCTCGGCCAATCTACTGTCCAGGGACTATTGGATTGCAAACGGAGTTGTAATTTTGCTTCCCAAACCTCTAGATCAACTCAACAGCATATTTTCTTTGTATAAAGATGCCATCGGCCTTCTGCATCACTTCAATGACAAGAAAATATCTCATCTTCCCCAAATCAGTCATGTCGAATTCATCCATCATGGAGTGCTTAAACTATTTCAACAACTCCTCATCATTACTAGTGAACAATAGATCATCAACATAAATGCTCATAATTAGAATTTTACCTCCCTTTTGTTTGATGAATAATGTTTGTTCACTAGAGCTGCTTACAAAACCTTCCTTAACGATATAAGCCTCAATGCGACTGAACCAAGCTATAGGCGCTTGTTTTAGTCCGTAAAGAGCCTTTTGCAGCTTATAAACCATGTCCTTCTTCCCTGCTACTTCATAACCTTGTGGTTGTTCAACAAATACATCTTCCTTCAGCTCACCATCAAGAAAAGCAGATTTGACATCGAGCTGATAGATTCTCCACCCTTTTTGTGCTGCTACAGCAATGATCATCCTCACTATATCCATTTGAGCCACTAGTGCGAATACCTCTGTGTAATCTACTCCGTACTCTTGAACATACCCTTTTACAACCAGCCGAGCTTTGAACTTGTCTACCTCTCCAAGTTCATTTAATTTGGACTTGTAAATCCACTTAACCCCAATAGCCTTGGCTCCAACGGAAAGAGCAGTCAGCGACCACGTGTGGTTTCGTTCGATGGACTGTATCTCAGCATCCATCGCTTGTTTCCATTTCTGATGTCCTGCGGCTTCTTGAAAACTGGTCGGATCTTATATGGCCATGAAAGCTAGAGTTTTCAATCTCGACGCTAGCCATGTTTACTTCTTCCTCTGTATCTGATAGCCCTTCTCCTTTATATAATCTGCAGACCAGATTGGTGATTTTCTCACCTTGCCCGTTATTGTTGTTGTTTCTACGGTTGGTGGATCGTTTGGTGAAGGAACGTCATCAGTGTATTGTTCTCCTTCTTCCGCTTCCCCTGCATTCTCAACATTTTCATAATCATTTTCCCACTCAAGTTCAATGCTTTCTTCACCAGAATAACCAACATCTTCCCAATTTCACTTCTTATCTTCCTCAAATATTACATCTCGGCTGATGTGAACTTTTTTTTCCATTGGATCGAACATCTTAAATGCCTTGGATTCAGTGCTGAAACCTAACAGAACACACTTCACGCTTTTGTCATCGAGTTTGCTTCTTTTAACATCAGGGATATGAACATATCCAATACATCCAAAAATCCTAAAGTGTTCGACTGATGGCTTTCTTTCACTCCATGCCTCTTCCGGAGTCATAACTTTTACAATAAGTGTAGGAGATCTGTTAAGAATGTGATTCACCCATTGCACAGCATCTGGCCAGAAAGCTTTTGGTACCTCCTTCTCTAATCACCATGTTCATGATTGTACGGTTTTTGCGTTCAGCAATGCCATTTTCCTGAGGCGTGAAGGCGGTGGTCAGTTGTCTTTTGATTCCATGCGCTTTACAGAATTCCTTGAACGCAATTGAGTTGTATTCTCCTCCTCTATCTGTTCTTAGACATTTGACGAACAATCCAATTTGCTTCTCTACAAACGCTTTGAATGTCTTGAACTGATAAAATACTTTTGATTTTTCTAGAACAAAATATATCCATGTTTTTCTCTCGAGAAATCACCAATAAAGCTTATAAAGTACCTTATTTGATTGTTTGATGGTGGATTGATCAGACCACAGAGATCAGAGTGGATAAGCTGCAATCTTTCAGTGGCTCTCCACTTGCTCTGCTTCGAAAATGGAACACGGTGGTGTTTCCCTTTGACACACGCCTCACAGGTGGTTTTCACAGCTTCAATTTCAGGTAAACCCACAACCATCTCTTTACTGCATAACGTGTGAAGTCCCTTGTAACTGAGATGCTCATACCGATGGTGCCACAGCTCTGCCTTGTCTGAGATATCAACCTGTAGACATCTCCCCTCCTTTGTTTTGTTATTTGATTCACCAAACAGGATAAACATCCTATTAGCACTCATAACAGATTCTGCTATTTTTTCTCTTGAGGGATGAAAAATGTTGCATGTGTTTCGATTTCCTCCTTTGAATAGCACATCTAAACCCCTTTTTTGAAGTTGTCCAATACTAAGCAGGTTGTTCTTCAATTCCGGAATATAATACACATCGTTGATTGCATAGCTTATTCCAAGTATTATTTTCACTACTCCTTTCCAACCAACCATCAGTTTGTGATTGTTCCCAAGCTTGACATTATGTGTGAAGCTAGTGTCCAAGCTTGAGAGCATACCTCTTTCTCTACACATATGGATTGAACACCCAGAATCCACGAACCACACATCTCCTCTTTTAGTGCCTTGAAGCTCCACATATGTCATGAGAATAATTTCATCATTTTCTTCGATCTCTGCCAAAATGTGCTACATTGTACCTAATTGGACATTCATATTGGAAATGTCCAAGTTGGTGGCAGTTGTAACTCTCGATTGTTGCTTTGTTGAATGAGCATTCTCTGCCCCTGCCTCGACCTCTATATGATCCTCTACCTCTGCCTCTAACATTGAGAGCTTGATCACCTTCTTCATGACTGATCTTCTTGAATTTCTTTTCATGTACAGACAGAGAGCTTTGCAGTTCGTCAATCGTCATCTTTCCTGTGTCTTTTGACTCTTCGATGGCCACCACCACATATGTGAATTTGTCAGTCAGAGTTCTAAGTATTTTCTCAACAATCTTCGAATCTGACATATCTTCTCCGTTGCTTCTCATCTTGTTGGAGACAACCATTACTCTTCCAAAATAATCATCGATGTTTTCTTCGTTCTTCATTTCAAGAACCTCAAAATCTCTTCTTAAAGTTTGGAGAAGAGACCGCTTCACCCTTTTTGTTGCCTCCAAACTTTTTCTTCATCGAATCTCAAATGTTCTTGGATGTTTTTTGCGATTCAAGATCTGTTCAAACACAACCCGATCAATTGCTTGGAACAGGTAGTGCTTCACATGATGGTCCTTCATCTTGAACTTCTCAAAATTCCTTTTCTACACTACAGTTACTTCGATTCCCTCTGCCGGTTCGGTGTAACCCTCTTCCACTAGACTCCACAAACCCTTGGCATGCAAGAGGTTTTCCATCAGTTCACTCCAATAGTCATAGTGACCATCAAACTGTGGAATCTTGGTGAGTGTTTTGTCGTTGCTCATTTTCTCTCTTGGATCAATTTGTTTTGCTTTGGCTCTAATACCAAATGATAGTTGTAAATTTCAGAGATTTGGCAAATGTACCAAAAATGATCGTTCTTTATTCATGGGGTCCAATGCCTTTTATAGAAAAAATACATGAAACGTAGAAAAGACGAAAAAAGACACGACTCAACTGACTTCACTAATAAAAAGAAAAAATAGCTAACAGAAATTTGCTATCTCAACATGTAACCATATGAGAAACGAATTTATGAGTTGAGGAAGGGCGTTGAAGAGTCTTCGATAAATGAAACATGTAACTCGCGAAAGGGCTTATTCTTATTCTTGTCCTACATATATTTATTTTGTGTAATTCTTATCGTTATTACAAAATAGGTTTTTTACTTTGAATTATAACATAAATTTTAAATAAAATAAAAATAAAAATTTTTAAAAAGTTTTATTATTATTATTATTATTTATAATTTTTTAGGTTGGATTTTGGTTTTTAAAATGTATTTTTTTTACTGAAACAAACAAGTAATACAACATGTATAAATAGTTTTTAAAATTTAATTTTTTATTTTTAAATTATAAAACGGTAAAAGAAAGGAGAGGACAAAATATAATATACAATAAATGAAATAGATAAATATATTTAAATAATGAAACAAAATATAATAAACAGGAATTGCACTAAAAAGAAAGAAAAAAAACTTTATTTATTTATAAAATACTCATATTTTCTTTCAAATTTTAATAATAATTTGAAAACTATATTTTAAAAAAGAGATTCATTTAAATTTTGAATGAAAAATAGTTTGGATATTTGAATTTATTTTTTCAATATTTAAATCAGATTATAAAACTATTTTTGAAAATCAGTTTTTTATATTTTTTTTAATCATTTAATTGAAATATAGATTAAAAATAAGTAAAGAGAGGGAAACACACAAAATTAGCACTCAATCCCTCTTTTTTTCAGTCTCCTTCCGTTCTTTTGTGATTGATTCTCGTTTGTAACGCAGTTCGTCTCGTTCCGTTCTTCTGTAATTGATTCCTCATTTGTAGCGCAGTTCGTCTCCCTCCATTCTTATGTGATTGATTCCTCGTTTGTAGCATAGTTCGTCTGTTGTGCAGGTGATGCTCATTAGTACACAAGCACAATCTAAATGAGGACTGGAAATATCAGTTTTTTTTTTTTCTTTTTCTTTTTAACTTTTCAATTTATATTCTTTGGTTCCTAGTACAAATAAAACTAGAAGAGCATCTCTATTATATGTGTGATTCTATCTGTACAACTCTGGTCTTAATCAAGTCGTCTCATCAGTTGACATTTTATTTTATTACACTTACACTTCTCAGTTGCGTTGTGCTCTCCACTATGTTATATGTCTCTGCCGCGCATATGTGTTATATACCTCTTTCAATTTCAGCTGTTTTTTGTCTGGATTAGGCCGGATCAACACGATATCATCTTGGGTACTTACGTTTTCTAATTTTGTTTAATAGAGAAATCTTTTTATTTAGTTTTTAATTTATGCCTTTGTTCCACTACCTATGAATGATTATTATGTGCTAGTTTTCTAATTCGAGTTTTTTACTTACTTCATTTTCTTTTTCATTTGTAAGTCTGGGCATTGATGAACCCATTAGTGTTTATTGCTAGTAGTGAGAGGATGAGAGAGAAAAAAAAAATGAGTAACAGGAGTAGACACAAGAATTTTAAGACACAAGAATTTTAAAATATTCAAGAAGGGAAAAATGACCAACTATATGAAGAATATCTAAAAAAATTATGGATTTTTTAGGAAAAATAATATTAAAATATTCGAAAAGTGGCAAATGACCAAAATACCCATGGAAGTATGCATAATTACGAAAATACCCCTCTGATCAGAATTAAAGCATCTACCGTGACCATCTAAGAAATATCTCTCGAAACTCAAATCTCTCATCCGTTGGATCTTCCCCAAATTTGGATAAGATCTAGAAAACAAACAGATCATCACATCCAACGGCTGGTATTCAAAACTAAAGTCGGTAAGCCTCTAATCGGAGTAGATATTTCCGACGAATTATCCAAAAAGTTCAATCTTCAAACCACGAAGATTC